>JADRCH010000027.1:20806563-20946370 GCA_019843965.1 Rhynchomys soricoides
TTCTTCTTCTTCTTCTTCTTCTTCTTCTTCTTCTTCTTCTTCTTCTTGGTTTTTTTTAATAAGAAAATTTAACTGTTAGAGAATTTTAGAGAAATGTTCCATATAACAGTACAAATCAATATAGTACTTCTAATGAACAGTTTACCAACAAGTACCATAATATAAATTGTGCATAAAATGTTATCTAGTAAACTTATTTCTATGAATTTATGTCAACAAAAATATGTATGTACTATGGTATATCTATCACAGTATTATATACAATGGTAAATTATGAGAAATATGTCAAAATTAAATATAGAGCTAATAAATTACGAAATTACTTGTAGATATTTCTGTAATTAAAATGCCAAATATTATCATCATCTTATAATTTCACATTTTAAATATGGTTAAAATAAATTACATCACTTTGTAAAAACATTATGCAATAACACAAGGAGACTTATTAGCCATCAGGGGGAGAAGAGGCCCTTGGGCCTGAGGGTTTTAGATCCCCCAGTATAGGAGAATGCTAAGGAGGGAAGAAGAGAGTTGGTGGGTGGGTGGGAGGGAGAATACCCACATAGTGGCAGGGGGAGGAGGGAGGAAATTGGGAGGTTCCAAAGGGGAGATCTGGAAAGGGGGAAACATTTGAAATGTAAATAAAGTATGAAAAATTAAAAAAATAAATAAATAAATAAAATAAAAAGAGGATACCCACAAAAACATAAAATTAACATTGAAAATAACAGGAGGCAACAATCACTATTCCTTAATATCTTTTAATATTAATGGACTCAATGCCATAGACTAACAGACTGGATACATAAACAGGACTCAGCATTTTGTTGCATACAGGAAACGCACCTCAGTGACAAAGACAGACACTACCTCAGAGTAAAAGTTTGGAAAACGATATTCCAAGCAAATGGTTCCAAGAAACAAGCTGGAGTAGACATTCTAATATCTAATAAAATTAACTTTCAACCAAAAGTTATCAAAAAAGATAAGGAAGGACACTTCATACTAGTCAAACGGATATATTTAAGGGGTAACTTCAGCATGTGTTATAGGTATCTAATGAATCTCAGTGTAATGGCCTTGGGAAAAACAGAGGAATGTTGCTCTTTGCACAGAATGAAGCTAACATATCTTCAAGGGAGTACATTGGAGGTATTTGAATTTTATGTTCACAATAGGGAGGTGAGTCCTGCATATTTTAGAAGACTAATATATATTTTCTCTGAATTTAGTCAGGAGTTGTCAACTTATTTCTAGTTGAGTATGACAGTAGTAAGATTTTCAAAGCCTACTGAAAACAAGTAACATTAAACATGTGATTTATGAGATTAGGTTGTGTGCTATTTTGACTGAAGTCAACTTTCCTTTGTTATTTCAAAGGAGAAAAAATGAATGGCCTATAAAACTGTACGAGTTGATCTTTCAGAAATAATTTTCAATTGCATGCTCTCTCTTCTATTCTAGAAAAAATTAAAAGACTTAGAAACCAACAACCCAGCAGTTATTACCTGAAACAGAAAGAACAGAAGCAGAAAACAAACAAAAGAAAAGGAGAAGAGAGAAAAGGAGATGAAAGGAGATGAATATGCACATAAAAGGATGGGGAAGGGAGGATAGGAGGTAAGGGGAGGAGAGGATAGGAGGGAAGGGGAGGGGCAGATAGGCGGAAAGGGGTGGGTTGGGGCAGGGCAAGGCAAGGTGAAGAGAAGACCCAGGATACTCTTTGGAAAAGCAGGAAGATTTTTTTATTTCTTTTATTTTACTTGTTATTAATCATTTTATTCATTTATATTTCAAATGATATTCCTCCTTCCCAGTTACACCTCCACACACACCTACCCATCCCCCTTTCATCTTTCCCCTTTGCCTCTATGAGGGTGCTCCTCCACCCACTCACCCACTCCCACCTCATTACTCTAACATCCCCCTATGCTGGGATATCAGACTTCCACAGGATCAAGTGCTTCCCCTCCCATTGATGACAGATAAGACCATCCTCTGCTACATATGTATCTAAATCATGGCTCTTTCCTTGTATACTCTTTGGATGGTGGTTTAGTCTTTGGGAGCTCTGGATGGCCCTGTTGGTTGATATTGTTCTTCCTATGGGGTTGCAATTCTCTTCAGCTCCTTCTGTACTTCCCCTAGCTCTTCCATTGGGGTCCCCAAGTTCAGTCCAATGGTTAGCTGTGAGTACTGGATCTGTATTGGTCAGGTGCTGGTAGAACCTCTCAGAGAACAATCAGACCAGGCTCCTGTCAGCAAGTGTTTCTTGGCATCTGCAATAGTGTGGGGGTTTGATGTCTGCAGATGGGATGGATCCCTAGGTTGGGGGAAAGGGGGATGTCTGTGGATGATCTTTCTTTCAGTCTCTGTTTCATTTTTTGTCCCTGTCTTTCATTTGGACAGGAACATTTCTGGGTTAATATTTTTGAGATGGGTGGGTGGCTCATGGCTCAACTAAGGGCTGTGCCTATTTACTAGGTCTCTACAGGTTCTATCTCTCCTCTGTTACATATTTCTGCCAAAGTCATCCCTGGTGGGTCTTGGGAACCTCTCATTTCCCTGGAGCCTGGAACTTTCTAGTGGCTACCCCCAGGTCCTCATCTCTCATTGCTACATATTTTTATTCTATTTCCTGGACCTCTGTACATTTCTCCTGTCTCTTCCAATACCTGATCCTGCCCCCTTTTTTTCCTCCCTTCCTCTTTCCTTCATAGGTCATTCCCTCCCTTTACCTTCTGTGATTATTTTGTTCCCCTTTCTATGTAGGATTGAAGCAATCACAAGTTGGTTTTCCTTCTTAATCTTTATATGGTTTGTGTGTTGTATCATGGGTATTCTGAACTTTTGGGCAAACATCCACTTATCAGTGAGTACATACCATGTGGTTCTCTTGTGTCTGGGTTACCTTACTCAGGATGATCTTTTCTAGTTCAATACATTTGCCTGTAAATTTCAAAAAGTCATTGCTTTTAATAGCTAAGTAATACTTCATTGTGTAAATGTACCACATTAGGAACCTGTTAAAACTAAATGTCTATGTACCATTCTAGAATGTCAAACTTAATAAATCTGGGTTTACAGTCAACAATTGTCCAAATAACATGATGCTTCTCCGATTAAGGTACTTTGTATTTTGTCTTGCTTTGCCATTTAACACTGTGGTGATGATGATATTCTGTTTTCTTTGCGGTCTCTAACGTAGGGTGTGTGTGTGTGTGTGTGTGTGTGTGTGTGTGTGTATGTGTGTGTGTTCCATCTTTTGATTTGCTTGTCTAGGGTTGGTTATTAAATTAAACTGTTAATGTTTCCCACGAACAAGGCTCAAATATTGTTTTTATTTTCTCCTCTCTCTGTGTCCTTCTTTTTGCCATATTTTTTTATCAGCTTTGCTCTACTTGGTAAACCTGTGACTTTTCATGTCTTGATTTGTATTTCAAGGCCATGGGAAATAGTCCAAATAAAAACTAGCTAAGCAATGACTTCAGTTTTAATATATCCCTAAGGGATAAGAGACTAGAACTATGCCCAAGACATCACTATTATTTCTGTCACTGTAGGAAAGTCAAAGTGTGAGATGGTGCTTGTGTCTTGTTAGGTACTTACAGACAAACTTCCTTTGCTGAATGAAAAAGTTAGGTCTGAGAAGTTAGATAGTCTGTTGAGACTGCTCAGTGGGTAAAGATGCTTGTCTAATAAACCTGGGGAGCTAAATTTGATTCCCAGAATCCATGTAAAGATGTAAGGGGAGACTGACTCCACAAAGTTGTCCTCTGACTGTTATACATCTTGTACACACATTAATTAATTAATTATCTTATAGAAAAGAACATGATGTTGCCTGAATATACCTTAGAAAGAGATCTGCCTTGGCAACTTCCCCTATTCCACTGAAGCTCTTGAGTAAGTTGCTCAAGAGAAACTAGCCTGGGCTGCACTCCTTTAGAAACTTCTTCAGTAGGTCTCATCATATAAATGAGAGGCCTGTAAAAATGTACTTAATATCATTCATAGTGTATCCTTGGGTTTTAATTTCATTTGTATGTGTTGCATATACATCTGCAACTTTTCAAGAGCCATACTAATAATTCTTCCAATGGAGAGAAAAACTTTTCTCCCTCTTCTTTATTTAAGGTGGCAAAATTTCCTTTGGTAGGCACTGTAAAGAGAGAATTTTTGCTCCATTCTTATCATCCCACACTGCTAAAAGTTTCCAAACCGAAAGAGTTCAAGCACTTACCTCTTCTGTGAGGGCAGTTACTTCTACAAATAGTACACATATCTTCAGGCTCCAAAGACACATTTTATAAAAGTCCAGATGTTCACAGACACCCTGCAATCAATTTCCACCTGGGATAATTGCATTCTTCCTATCCAAGGGCAGTTTCAACAGGATATGATATATTTTGTTTTGGGGTTGCTGTAAGTACCAATAGCTGAAGAAGTGTTGCTGTAATAATGCACTTTATCCAGCTAGTGGCTGACCTCCAGGGAGCTGTAGACATTTTATTATTAGTTTCTTATTAGTTATCAAACACTGAGGTTTTCTGCAGGAAATAGAGAGTCTTATTACTTCCATTTTACAGATAAAGCAATCAAGGCCCAAAGGCTAAATGATTGCTCTGTAGCCTCAAAGAATCTAAACTCCTTATGTTTCTTAGGTCAAGGGCTTATATTTTAAATAAAAATAGCAATGTGCTGCTGTATGAAATATCTGCCTTGTCATCCCCTAACCTGAAAGGGAGTAAGCTTTCTATTTGGCCAATTTGTCATAACTTCTCCTTGATTCATGAGGCAACAAAATATTTTAATTTTTTGCTAATTTTTATTTTTTTCTGTCTGTTGAATTCTGATACTATTAAACCTCAACGTTCAGAAAGTTTAACATAATTTTTTTTCTGAATAATCAAGTGTATTAAAAACTTCCCCCTGTCTGAAGGTTTGTGAAAGCAGACATGTCTTAAAAGCTTTGACCTACTCTGTGTATCTCCCTTCTCTTCCATCATTGTAGTTCCTGAGGATATTGGTATATATATACTGCATATCTCCAGAGCTTCTTTCTACCTTATGGGTTAGCTTCTCATATCTATTATGCTTATTTGGTCATTGGGTGACTTTGTAGTTACCATTTTACTTGTCTGGTTTCATGCACAGCAGAACCTCTCATTCTTTCTCTCTCTCTCTCTCTCTCTCTCTCTCTCTCTCTCTCTCTCTCTCTCCACCCCCCCCCACAAACATATTTATGTTTCAATCTTTTCTTGTCTCCAATTCTTCCAATCTTCTGTGTCAGAACCATGAGTTAAATGCACAACCAGGGCATATTCTAGGCAAAGACTCTGCCACTGAGTTACATCCTCAACCCCTGGAAATAGTTTTTTGCTCTCTTTATCATAAACTGTGGCCATGATTCATATGTGTATCTGATAGACTCCATAAACCTCACTGGGGGCTCTTCCTGCCCTTCCTTCTCTGTTCTGTGTTCTGTAAGCTGAGGGATAGAAGCTATTAAGGAGTCCCCATGGTTTGAGGAAGCAGATGTCCTCAGAAATTTGAGGACAACAAAGTACATTTGGGGTAGTTCCTCTCCTCTTGTTGTTAGCCATTTGTTAGCATTATCCAATAAATGAAAATAAATCCATGCATGACAGCACATACCTTTAATCCCAGCACCAGGGAGGAAGAGATGGGCAGAGTTCTGAGTTTGAAGCCAGTGAAGCCACCCTGGTCTACAGAATGAGTCCCATGACAGCCAGGACTAAACAGAGAAAAAGAAAACTATCTCAGAAAAACATGGAAATAAAAAAGCATTAAAATAAAATTCCAAATTATTAGAAATATAGTCTTTCTAGAAATTTAAAGTTTATATTAGGTAAAATCTGAGAACTCTTTAACTCTTTAATGAATTATATGGCTTGCTCCTGAAAACACACAATTGAGACCATTGACTAAAATAAACTAATGCTTCACTATTTGTATTTCTTTTTGTTGTTGTTGTTGTTGTTGTTTTTAGGGTGTTTTTAAGATTTTAATTAGAAATAGCTGAGAATAGTTATCAGTAAACAGTCCAGATTACTTTATATAAATAGTTGGTTTTCTTTTTTCTTTTTTTTTTTTTAAGTTTTATTTTTTTATTTTCTTTTTCATTTTTTTCATACTTTCTTTACATTTCAAATGTTTCCCCCTTTCCAGATCTCTCCTTTGGATTGTTGCTACATACAAATTTTATCTTCTTATTTCTAAGAGTTTTACAATACAATGCTATGAATTTAGACCTTGTTAATAAAGATGATTTTCTAGAAACACTGTGCAGATTTTCATTTACCCATCTTGTTCTGTGGCATGATTTACATGGATTTCTGTTTGGTATGAGATAATTTCTGTTTCAAGTTAGTCCAAACTAACAGATTTTAAATCTTATTCAGTTACAAATGAGTAACTACATGATGTACTTACACACAAGGCAAATGCTCACATAGGCAATATATCCCTACATTGGAACTTTCTAGTATTTCTTAGCTTTTCTTCTAATGTTTGTCACAGTTGAGACTACAAATGTTGTCACCAGTGCTCTATGATCCTTGCAGTCCTTGATAGGTTGAATGGCATATTGTATATATTTGGGAAAACATTACCAAACTAGATAGATAGATAGATAGATAGATAGATAGATAGATAGATAGATAGATAGGATAGGGATAAAGATAGACAGAGATATAGACAAACAAACAAGATCCATCTCATATTTTGATGGATTAAAACAAAGACACTTCTGTAGAACGTTCACATGAGTTGATCACAAGGTTATTATTTCAGACCTTGTTTCATGACCAATGTTTGAACTCTCTATGGCTGGACCAAATGAGTCCCTCTAGGACAATCTATCTCTCTAATACACATAGAATCACTTACCTGCTTTTATAATCTCCTTTAACCTTCAAACTTAAGAAACATTTTTTATATGCTTCCTTCCCATAATGCTTTAAGTTCATATCTGTCTCATTATGCTCTGAGTTGATCCTATCTCTATATAACTATGACTGAATATGAATCTATTGATTTGATTGGAGCACTGTAGGAGAGAGTACTTCCAGGGAGAGTTTGTTGAGGTCTGGCTTGTCAATGAAGAACTTCTAAAACTTCAGCTACTTTTTTACATGCAGCAAAGAAGCAGTGTTGAAAACCCCACTCATCATACCTACATAGGTATTCATAAACAAAAGTATGTAATAAAAAAGAAAAGAAAAACTTTTAAGACAGGATTTCTCTGTGTAGTCCTAGCTCTCCTGGAACACACTTTGTAAACCAGACTGGCCTCAAACTCAGAAAAACTAAAGAAAACAAAAACAGAAACCTTTTAACAGGAAAAAATATCAAACTAGAAGAGAGATGATACTAAACTTATGGTGTATAGATAGGTCAATAATTTATTCTTTAAAAATATTTACATTTTCTTAAACTAGATTTTTTTATACAGTATCATCTGCAACCCTCAGAATTAACTGATTTTTGACAGCTGTATTAACTATTGAGATACTCATGATATTGTAAACTCTGTCATTTTATTTTCACTCTTAGTTTGTGACCAAAATAATGGTGGGTCCTCCCTGCTTGTATACGTGGTAATTCATAGCCATTGATACGAAAGAGAAGTAGGATTAGGAAACTTTTTTCTAGTTTTCTAAGCTGAAAAATAGAAGTGACCCTAGGCTTTATTTTAAATAGAGAAAAATTCTTATTGTTTAGAAAAGACATTATATGTAAATTAGGGTAAGAGCCAAGAAAATTTCTATACAACATATTAGAACCATATGTGACAGTAAACACTTAAAATTCTTATTTAAGATTTATTTTTAGTTTTAATTATGTGTATGTGTATTGTGCATCTCTCTCTCTTTCTCTCTCTCTCTCTCTCTCTCTCTCTCTCTCTCTCTCTCTCTCTGTGCAGGTATCCAAGAAGGATGAAAGAAGCCATCAGATCTCTAACAGATGGAATAATATGTAATTGTGAGTGTGTGTGTGTGTGTCGAATCAAACTCAGATTCTCTGAAAGAGGAGAATATGCTCTTTGTTGCTCTAGGAACACAAAACATTTTATGGTAATGACAATAGTTGAAATGTTTACAAATTAAGTCAACATAATACTGATCAATATCTAATACAATAGCATGTATACTCAGGAGTATAGATTTTGTTTAGATGGGGAATTTATTCAACTCTTTTGTCTGCAACTGGCTGTCAAACTTATTGAGTACAGAGTCACAAAGGTGATAATATTAAAATGAAGTTTCTCAAGACTTGAACCAGGTATCCTAATTTGGTAGGTTTGGCATATTGCAATGCCAGTTTAAAACCACATGTTTATTGATGATGGTCGAGCTGATCCTCAGAATGCTTTTGGAGAAACACTGACTTGTAGACATTGTAAAAACACTGACATGCTATACAGTTTCTGAAATATTCCTGTCCTGTTTACTTTCAAAATATACTCAGCCAGAGCATTCTGATCATACAAAAATCTTTTGGGTTTATTTCCTTTAGGCATAGTTTCACTATTTCAACCTGACTGTCCTAGAACTTTCTATATAGACAAGGCTGGTTTCAAAATCACAAAGTCTTCCTGCCTCTGCCTCTGCCTCCTAACTGTTGAGTTGTCCATTACCTCACCTTACCCTTGAGCTAATTTTGAATTTAAAGATTTTATTTCCTATGACCTAGGTTTTCTGGTCCTTCTGTGATGGTGAGCAAGTGAATTGTACTGACCTATGCACTGTAGTAATTTAGGAATCTAACCTTGCATTTGTCTTTAAATTTATAAAATCACTTTTTCACATATAGGTATAGAGGTTTCTCAAATATTTACTTTAGATAATCATCACCAAGTATAGGTATAGATTGTACAATATACACATATATTTTATGTTTAAATATAAATATATGTTACCAGTTATCTTAGTTGGTAAAGGGTCCATTCCATCCAGTATTTTAATCTGTCCTAAATATGTGTACGATTGGAAAACAAATCACAAATATTTTCTGTAAACATTACAATTAAAAAGAAGCATTTGAATTTCTTCGTTATTGAGATTTTCACACATGGATATTATGCATTTTGAACAAATACACCCAGAGTCTCTCCTCTCTCCCCATACAACTCCTCTCTCATCTGTTCCATCAATTTCTCTCCCAATTTCATGTTCTTTCTATCTCTCCCTCTTTCTCTCCCTCTCTTCCTCCCTCTCTATCTTTCTGCCTATGAATCCACTTAATGCTACCTGTTTGTACATGAATGTAGAACTACCTAATGGAGCATATTTAGTCTTGTAGAAGTAGCACTCCTAAAGAAAACAGAAACCCCTCTTCACAGTAGCCATCCATTGCCAATACCTCCTCAGCTAGAGTTGAGACTCAGTGAATTCCTTCCCTGTTTGAGCTTGGATTTTTCTAGCTTAATCATGTACAGGTCTTGTGCATTCAATTTGCAATCATGTGGGCAACCTTGGGCCCTGGTCTGTCCAGAAAGAATTCTTTGATATATAAGATCAGTACCTCTGCCTCTTACAATCTCTCTGCCCTATCCTCTACATGGACTCCAGAGCCTAGTGAGGATTATATCTGATAAAGATGTCCCATCTAGAGATGAGTACCCTATAGTTTCTTAATCTCCACATGTGGAACAATTGTGGGTCTCTGTGTTAATCAGCATTTACTTCAAAAGATTTCTGTGATGAGGCTTGAGAGACATGCTGATCAATGAGTAGAGAGAGGAACTTAGAAGGCAGTTTAACTATAACATGAGGTTCTCCCCTAGCACCTGTGAACTGCCTAGCCACACATTTTTGGATCAGTTAACAGTAGCACTCATTAGTTCCATAAAGAAAAAAAATAGGTCTGTAATCTTTGTCATTTTTCCCAATAATGAAAGTTTAAAAAATTTAACATGTGCTCATTCAAGTGACCTTTGCACAGCCTTTAAACAAAATGGTTCCATTAAATAAAATGCCCCCATTAAATATTTCAATTTAGTAGCGTAGTTGAACCTTGTGATTACTGTATGTCCACAGCAATTTGAGGCATTTATTTAGCTTAATTCACCATGAATCATTTTGTTCGGGGTTTTAATGCTAACCTCAAACATAAAATGATGGGAAAAAATAAATCATTATTATGTATAAGTGGTGAAAATTAAGTTAAATACATTTTAACACACTCCTATGTTTCTAAAGCTAACAACAATAATGAAAGTATAAAAGTGACATTTTCTTGTTATTATTCACATTAAGGATTCCACTTTTCTGTAGGCAGAATGAGGCCCATAATATGGTAATTGTGTTTGAACACTATACAGTCAATACACTTAGAAATTAAGTAGAAGCATCTAAATTCTTCTCTTGTTGATTACTTGCACAATAAAGTCCTTCTTCAATAGAAGACAGCTGCCACATTTAGCTAAAAGCTTTTATTGTGTATAGTTAAATGTAGATACTTTCTGTAAAGTTATGGTTTTGTTTTTCTCCCATAGACTATTTGAGCTTCTTCATAACAGTTAAGTCCTAAAACATAAGTCCATAAATGCTTCTATGTTCTGGCTTGCTGACCCAGTCCATAACATCATTATGGACTTTTGTGTACACCCCACAGTCCTGAGGACACCATTATATAGCTGTTTTAGATCTCAGTAGTTTGCAAATAGAGATTCGTATTCAAAGTTCAAAGATACAAAATCAAAATGTATAACAATTTAACAACGTATAACATTTAAAACTTTTATTTTATATATATTTGTAAATGGAGTACACTTTTACTTCATAGAAATCATTGCCCATGTGAGAGGACACACATATAGAAAGAGAGGGGGGTAGGGGAGGTCAGGGAGGGAAAGGGGAGACAGAGACAGAGAGAGAGAGAGAGATCTTGTATGGGTATTTTTAAGAGAGAACCTACACATCCAAAACTCTCAAACAGTTTGAAAACCCACTTTTAAAAATTGATTGATGAGCCCGGTCTTACAGGACTGTTAGCTGAGTGTCTAAACATCTTCTTTCTTCTCTTTGTCCTAGAAGATTTAGGTCACCAGCAGTTCTTTTGATTGTACCTCTGCCAAGAGTTCACATTATGATAGACTTTGGGAATGCACACAGTTTCTATTAAAACAGTAAGAAGATTTTAGATACAGTAAATAATCACTGGGTAGCAATAATGCTTAAGACTAAATGATAATTACTGATCACAGCTTGCTTTAGCAGAGGGGTGTTCACCCAGACGTCTGGATCTCCAAGTTCTATTCTTGGCCCAATACTGGTGTGTGAGTCAACACTGAGTTTTAATAGTTGCTAGGGCCTATCTTCCAAAGTGGATGGCATTATAATAATAATGTACTGTATCTTATGAAGAATTTTATGCACTAGTTAACTAAGAATCTACTTGTGCATGAATGAAACAATCGCAGCATGCCATCTCACGGGTGTAATAAAATCACCTTTATAAACATATTAAATAAACTGAATAAAGTTACCTTAAAATGGAAAATTATGTAACCAGGGTAACTTGAAACTAAGTTGAAATAAGTCTCTCAAGTGGTCTTTCTACATATCCTAATTTCTTTTTTTTTTTTTTTTTGTATTTGGGAATTATTTAAATATGGTATATATAAAAATAAAGCATGAACCGTGATCAAAATGGCCTATATGTGCTCTGGTCTTTCAATTTGCATGAAATCCTAAAAACTGTACGGAGGGGACACTCAATATAACAACTCCTAATCAAATAGAAATTTTCAGCTAACTTCAATTCATCCAAAACATATCCCTCAAACTATATGGATGCCTGAAAAATAAAGAAATGTTGTAAAGATTTTCTGGAAGCAGGTGGCTAATAACTTCACCTATTATAATTATTGTTAAAATCATTGATGTAAATCCTACTATTAGGTGCCTCGTTAAATTCTCCATCTAGTAGGAGAATAAAGTCTCATGCAATAGCCAAATTTACAAATAGCATCAGACAATTTATACTCTGAGGGTTAAGGAAGGTCACCTGTGACCCTCCCTGCCCCCGGGATCATTGGCCAATATTGGTGGTCCACGAGAGCAAAGGGAGCAGAGGCAACAGACACAAGGATCAGAAGCACAGTTGAATATGTGAGTGTGTATGGAAACAACACTGAGACCAGCTGCAGGGAAGCAGATTAACTTTACTTGGGATGATTCAAGGCTTATATAATTTTGGGAATGGAGTGGCAGTCAGAATATCCAGGATGGGCAAAGTTCATTGGCTGAAGGCTTATGATACCAAAATGCCTCATTAGCATAGGGAGCATTTCAGGAATCTCATGTGCTAGCTGAGTGAGTTCTTGTAGGTTAAAAGGAAGTTGAACTTGTAGTCTTAACCAAGGCTACATGATATTCCAAAGGTAGAAGTGTGTGGGAGTTATGATCAGATAAGGGGAAGCTGTGCTAAGGAAGGCGGAGCCCAGAATGCTATCTGACAATGGTAGACTTTGACACTAATTATCAGGACAACAGTCACCTGAGTACAATTCTCATGAGTTCAAGTTGCGTATATTTACACAGACAATCTGCACATGGCAAAAACATGTTTTTCCAAAGAGGCATATGAATAACAACAGCTGAAGTAAACATACTTATTCCTTTTTGTTATTCTTGGGAGAAGTTTTTCAAGAACAATTCTGTGTTTAAAAACACTGAGGTCAAAAGTCTTGTTTTCTGGGAGTTTTCTTACAAGCACTCAGAATCCCCTCACATGATTCTATTCTTGAACTGTGGGCCTACAACATACAAATTAATGGGAGGACTTGACATATAATTTTTCATAGTGTTCCCATTGTTAAGAATGAAAAGAAAAAAAAGTATAATGGGTAAAATGATGCAAGAAAATTTAGGCAAAACCTTGATAGATGAGGTACTGTATACAGAAGATCATATAGCAACTAAAGCAATGCATTCCTGCAGGCTCTGGACAGCTGTGAGACAAGGCACCATTCTCTCCATTAATTCTGTTGCAGGAAAACAAATGTATTGAACTACCATTTACTTATTGAGAAGTTAAAGAGAAAACAAAAATGTATGATCAAAGTCAACCCAAAGATTGTCAGGTAAGTTAGATAAGAGAACAAAACAAAATACCAATAACTGAAACAATTAAACAGATTTTAAAATTGCCACAAAATAATTGATAAAGGATTCAGGGGAACAAATGATTGTCTTCATAGTCTTTCATGTACTAAAGTTGGGCCCAGGGTTTCTGGAGTTGTTCAAGTTAATAATTCATAGATGTCTAAAATGCAAATTGAGAAGATTGAAAGAGAAGAGGTCATGAGTATTCACACTGTAGTAATAATTCTGTTGCCTTGAGCTCATGGTCCTCATGGTCTAACCCATCTTCAACAGTTTGCAAGGCAGATTTCCACTGATTTATGAAAAGCCTAGAAATCAGCCTTTTTCCTCAAAGTATTCTAATTTATGGGCAGGTTAATTGGATCTCCTGTCAAAATGCATCCAGTATAAACCATGTTACGTTACAAACACTGCTTCTCCCAGTAAGTGATGATCATGTCTAATCTACCACTTCAAAGGCCTCTGACAGACCCCTGTGTTTCTGCTGTTGTATTCTTGCAGGTTATACCTCATCATCACAGAAGTCAGCAGGATTCACTTAAAATTAAGAGTAATGACATCTCTTTGCTCAAACCCTCTGCTAGTTTTATACCCACAGAGGCAAAATTTAAAGGTTTTTCAACTGAGTACAAAATCTTACAATCGCATCTTCAACTCTCTGTCAGTCTGCATGGTCTTCTGCCTCAGGATATGTCCCTTTGCTGGTCTTCCCTGAATTCTCCTTTCAGACAACACTGCATATCAAACACTATCCTTTCAGATCTTCACTCAAATATCTCTCTTCTTGATTATCCAAATTAAAATGCCAGTCCAATCCTCTAAACTTCAGAATGATACCCCTTAACTTAATTCTGATCCATTTCCCTTTATTATTTTTGTCAGTATTTATTACTGTCCAAACCTCATATTTTCTCTTCTCTTCTGTAAAAATATAATGGTCATGTGGTCACAGATAAATTTTTTGATTCATTGCTATATTTTCAGCATCTACAAACAGTCTGCAACATTGTGTCTGAGTAAAATAAATGACTAGATTATTTTAATAAAGTATATTATTTAAAATCTAGCTTTAATTATTTTTCTAGGAACCTCTGGAATGCCTCATTATATCTTAGTGAATGCTGCTGAAGAAATGTTTAGTATAAAACAGTCGTTTGGCATTGAATTGTTGGTCCCTAGGAAACTACTAATGAGTTAGAAGATGAAGATAGGAAAAATATCGATCTCTGAGAACCTACAATATACACTAAGGACATTAGCTACTCGGGCAATATTAGCAAGTGCAACAAGAAAATTGGAAGCCGGGCAGTGGTGGCGCACACCTTTAATCCCAGCACTCGGGAGGCAGAGCAGGTGGATTTCTGAGTTCGAGGCCAGCCTGGTCTACAGAGTGAGTTCCAGGACAGCCAGGGCTACACAGAGAAACCCTGTCTTGAAAAACCAAAAACCAAAAAGGAAGAAAATTGGAGCGCATAAAAAGGGATATGGGTAAAACAAAAATCAATGGACCACATTTCATCTGCTTCATAACTATGTATGATCCAGTTGCCGCCCCTTCTTTCTCCCAGGAGGTTAGTAAAGATCCTCAGTGGGATTACTGAACTCTAGAGACACTAGTTCTCAATTCATAAAAGATTCCATTAAAATGGAGCTTCAGACTTCTCTGATTAGCTCTGGACACCACTTTTCAGTTGGGTTATGTAGTTTGCTGAAGTTTAACTTCTTGAGTTCTTTTTATACTTTGGATATTAGCTGTCTGTCAGATGTAGGGTTAGTGAAGATCCTTTCACAATTGGTGGGCTACTGTTTTGTTCTGTTTACAGTGTCCTTTGCTTTACAGAAGCTTTTTATTTTAATGAGGTCCCATTTATCAATTGTTGAACTTAGAGCCTGAGCCATTGGTGTTCTGTTCAGGAAATTGTCTTCTGTACCAATGTATTCAAAGGCTATTTCCTACTTTCTCTTCTATGATATTTAGCATATCTGGTTGAGGTCCTTGATCTACTTAAACTTCAGTTTTATCCATGGTGATAAATATGGATCTGTTTGCAGACTTCTACGTTCAGACCTCCAGTTAGACCAGCACCATTTGTTGAAGGTGCTTTCTTTTTTCCACTGTATTGTTTTGGCAATTTTTTTTTTTTTTGTCAAAAATCTAGTATTCATATATATGTGGATTTATTTTTGGGTCTTGCATTCTATTCCATTTATTATCTTGTCTGTTTCTGTAACAATATCATGCATTTTTATCACTTTTGATGAAGTCAGAGATGGTGATTCCTCCAGAAATGTTTTTTATTGTTCAGGATTGTTTTGGCTATCCTAGGCATTTTTTTTTTCGATATGAAGTTGAGAATTTCTCTTTCAAGATCTATAAATTTCCCAACAGAGGAATCTGCAATTGCTGAGAAGTACTTAAAGAAATGTTCAACAACCTTAGTCATCAGGGAAATGAAAATCTAAACCCTGAGGTTTTACCTTATATAAATCAGAATGGCTAAGTTCAAAAACTCAGGTACAGCAGATGCTGGTCAGGATGTGGAGAAAGAAGAACACTCCTCCTATGCTGGGGAAATTGTAAACTTGTACAGCCACTAAGAAAATCAATCTGGCAGTTTCTCAGAAAATTGGGACTAGTTCTATCTCACGACCCAGCTATATCACTCCTGGGCATATACCCAAAATATGTTCCACCACACCACAAGAACACATGCTTCACTATGTTCATAGCAGCTTTATTTGTAATAGCAGAAAGTGGAAACAACCCAGATATCCCTCAACTGAAGAATGGATACAGAAAATGCTGTTCACTTACACAGTTGAATACTATTCAGCTATTAAAACAAGGACATTATGGATGTTGCAGGCAAATGGATAGACCTAGAAAATATCATCCAGAGTGAGGTAACCTAGACCCAAAAGATATGCATGGTATGTACTCATTGATAAGTAGATACTAGCCATAAAGCAAAGAATACCCACGATATACCTCACAGACCCAAAGAAATTAAACAAGAAGGAAGGCCTAAGTGAATATTCTTGAATCACACTTAGAAGGCGGAACAAAATAATAAGGGAAGGCAGAGGCAGAGAGTAAAGCAGGTAGGAGGGAGAGCAGGAAGGAAATGGGGTGGGTAGAACCAAGTGTTTTAAAAGATGAGAGAGAGATACAGAGAGACAGGAGAATGACTGGAAATCTGCAGCTTCCCAGCATGGGTAGAAGTTCGGGCAATCCATAAGTCATCCCAAAGACATGAGATGGTGGAGGCTCTCAGGAGTCAATGTGGGTGACCTTTGCCTTGATGGTTAAAAGTGGGGACATGGAACATGAAGAAGCCTTCTTCTGTAGCCAGACAGAACTCCCAGGGGAGGAATAAGCACACCAACCCACCCACAAAACTTTCGACCCCAAATTTTTCCTATCTAATAGAAATGAGGGAACAAAGATGAATCAGAGAGTGAAGAACTGGCCAAACAATAATGGACCCAACTTGATACTCATACCATGGGCAAATACCAATCCCTGACATCATTAATGATAGTCTCTTATGCTTGTAGACAGGAGCCTAGCATAACTGTCCTCTGAGAGACCCAGCAGTTGACTGAAACAGATGCAGAAACCCAAATCCAAATATTGGACAGAGTTCAAGGTCTGCAATGGAAAAGCTGGGGGTGGGGAAAGATTTGAAGTCCCAGAAGGGAAAAGGAACCCTACAGGAGGACTAATGGAGTCAACTAACCTGGACCACTAGGAGCTCTTAGAGACTGAGCTACCAATCAAAGAACAAACACTGACTGGAATGAGGCCCCCAGGACATTTGTAGCAAATGAGCAGCTGCTCAGTCTCCATGCAGGCCATTCAACACTGGAGTGGAGTCTGTCCCTAAAGCAACAGAGCTTCATTATCTGGCCTCAGTGGAAGAAGATGCATCAGGGTGTGGGGGTACCCAGGAGAGCCTCATCTGCTCAAAAGAGAAGGCAAATGAGGGATGGAGAGAGGGTCTCTAAGAAGGGGGATGAGAGATATATTTACATCATTTGGGATGTAAATAAAAAATATAAATTAAAAAATAGGAAAATGGAGCTTCAGGCCTTTTGTATCCACTATTACTACCCTGTTATGCAGAGCCAAAGTGAGGAATAAAAGTGGATTATAAATGTGGCCCCTACCCTTCACTTTTGACTAGGAAACATTCTTCATTCTTGTTTCTTCTGTCTACAAGATATCAGTGGTAGGACCCTAGAAAATGTTTAGCTTGGAAAGTTTGTTAATTATTAATGATAAGTAGACAAACTCATCAATGTACAGAAAATCATCTCATGTTTGTTATTTTCAGGAGCACTTCTGAAAAACTGATTTTATTCCTAGGAGTAATATACTACAAATACAGCTAGGAGATGCCTACTGGAAAGAAGACTTTCTGGGGGACAAAGGATGAATTTTCACAGATGATTTGTGGAAAACACAGGCAAATACATATTTACTTATTTATTCAGTTATTCTTCTCACATGTAATGCAATCCTGACTCCAAAATAGATATAGAGTGGAGAATGAATAGTTAAAACAGTTGTATCACTGGGTTAAAAGGAAAACAATGAAGAGCCATGCTTATTGGAGAGATGAGATAATGCCTGGGAACAGATAGTATATAAGAAGGGCATTCCTCCTGTGCTGGCATGTGCTGGAACTTCTTTCAATGGCTGCTTCATCAGATAGAGGAGTTCATTAGGATATTTAATCCAGTACTAATCCAATGGAATAAATGACCTCAGTGACTATGCGTTATAAGATACCAGATCTAAGGCTTTCATACTTAATGTTATTTTCATATGATAAAAACATGCTAGTGTTGTCTCAAATACTTTTATACTAGTTCTGTCAATTCTTCAACTCCTTTACAAGGCAATGAAGTAAATATAGTGCTTGGCTTGCTCACGTAAACTTTGTTGTAAGTTTTTAAAAAACACTCTAGTATGTTTCACTGGCTTTCAAAACCATTCCCATATCTAGTGAATTTACCAGAAGGATTTAACCCATGAGTAATTATGTATGCTTACTTCACAACTGCAAACATTACTTTGATATTCAATAAATATGTATGTATGTACATAAACATATATGTAGATAGATATGTGTGTAACAATAATTAATGTATAAAAAGAGGTCATGAATTTGAAAGAGGGCCAGGAGGGGTATATGGAAATTTTTGGAGGAAGGAAAGGGGAGGAGAAAATGATCCAGTTATAATCTCAAAAACAAACAAAATAATAATTTAAAGGATGACAAATTATAATCACATCAACAACATCAGCTTTTCTCAAACCACTTAGCAGTAGGCAAACCCAAAAATATATTAAGTTGGTAAATGTTTTTGCTCATCTTTATTCCTTGGGAAGAAGAAATGTAAGTCAAGTATGTTGTGAAACTTTATATTAATAATAGAGAGTTTAAAAGGAAGAAAAATTCTGAATAAGCCATAGAATCTTAAAAGAGAGGAGAATAATGCAATAGTGACATTTACCCCAACTGAAGATTATGCTGCAGAAAAAAAATACAATAATGCAGCACTGAATATATTTTAAAATCAAATTGTAAGCTGTGTTTTCTCTTTATCTCGGTATATGATACCTTTCTGAAGATTGTGGAATATAAGTCTCTCCTTAAGTTATCTTTCTTCTGACTGAGCTCCATATTTATTTCATTTGTTTTTATTTTCATTAAATGACAACCACAGAGGCAAAAAAAGAAAAGCACTTCAGAGAATAGTTCCTCAGGATTAGAGTATGACATCATTTGAATTACTCTCCTTCTTCCCTTGCAACCTCATTGTTCCCTTTGGTTGTCTCATTCTAGAAAATGGATGAAAATATTATTAAATAATATTAAATATAATTCAATAAATTAAATGAGAAAAATAATGAGTGCATATAAGATGTCACTTCTACCCACAGTCTGAACAAAAACTAAATGTTGCATAACATATGTTAGAAAATTCTTACTATTTCTGATGTCAAAAAAGTAGAGGTAAATACATAGAATACTGAGTTAAAAGCAGAAAAAAACTAACAAAAAATTATGTTCCTGGCTAGGTATTTTGTACTATGGTAACTGAAATACAAAGGTAAAATATTGTTAATTTTAAATGTTAATATTTGTGAAGATTCAAAGAACACAGCAAATTAATTTTTCCTTTCAATGTCTGTTTATATCTTAGTGGTTACTCTCATGTTTAAATTACTTAAAAACAGAACTAGTTTGTGACATACTATCATTGATTTAAGCCTCTAGTATTACCTACCATAAACTAATCTTTCTTAAACTCAGGTCAGACTTGGCCCAAGGTCACACTAATACATCTCTCATTGTCTACAAGTGACATTTGCTGAATTTTACTTGAAACTACATTTTTAGCATTCCCTCTGGCATGCTGAGATTAGATGTGACATTTCTTGTCCAGAATAAAACACAAGGTCAATTCGAAAGAATATTATACTGTATTTTTTTTGTGTGCAACTTTGCATTTGCTTATCTATGGGACACAGGCAGTTCATTTTAAATCACAGGACTCATGGACCACTACCAAACATATGCTAAATCCTGCTCAAAGGATGCTACCATGGTCCCAGCCTATAACTCCCTCTGAGCCCACAGAAAAAATCCTTACGAAAAATATCATAATGGAGAGTAGAATTTTCTAGTTTCTACTGTAAGAAGGTGCTGGAATGTTTTGACCCCTGTTAGGGACCACGAAGTTTTATAGGAGACACTTTTCTAATGGAGCAATGTTAGAGAAGACTATAAAGTATACAAATGCATTAGAGCTATTAAACTTGCTACTATGAGTCAAATCAGCTTTTGTATAAAACCAAATATGCATCAACTATTTATAAAAATAAACTTAGATAAAAGAACCCATTTGTAAATTTATAATAATTGCAATTTTTAAATGGCATGAGTCATGCTTCATATTTTCTAAAGCATTAAAGCAAAAATAATAAACTCTTTCAGTTGCTGTGAGAGCCAGGTTTGCTTTCTGTCACCCTGTCACAGACACCCTCCCTGATTAGTGTCAATCAATATGCAAAAAGTTCTTGAGTTTTTCCCTGTGAATGAAATGCAAGAATTAAACACAGGTATTTATTAAAACCAAATAAAAACATCTAATGAGACATCCAAATCTTCAGTATGAAGAAACTGGCCAATTTAAAATAAAAACATTTTGGCATCTCTAACAGTCTTGAGCCACATGGTACAATAATATAAACAAACAGTGTTAGGTTTATTTGTCTCAGTCCAGGTCTTATCTAGAAAACACACCCAGAGCTGGATTTAGATCATAAAGTTTTATTTTCCCTAGTTCAGATATTGAAGAATGATACTTTTGTTTTTTGATTAAACTGTTATCTGCAAAGAACAAATACTATTTGGAGAAACTCAACATAAAGCCAGAAGATAAGCATTTCCTTCTGTCCATTGCCATCTGTCTTCTAGGGGATATAGAAAAGATTCTATGTATGAAAAGAGTTTCCATGATGCTACATGGACCTTATCAATTAAATAAAGTTAATATCTTGGCTGAAGCTACAGAAACGGCTTTTTATATCTATTAGGAAAGCAATGAGCCATCTAAGCTAACTCAGCATAGAGAACATTTACTAACAAAATGGTTGTAGAGACCCATTGATTTGATGGATGTCGGGATTGTATGTAATAGAGGAACTCAGGACAAAAATGGGCACAGATTTGAAAGCTGTTAACGGATTCTTTTTATCTGCCCTGGCATGGTTTATTAGCACCAGAGATGCTTTCTGTTTTCTCTCTCTTTAATGAGACTGCTTTATGAAGCAATGAATGTTTTCATTTGGAAAATAAGAACTCATTGACATGTTATCTGAACTGTGGTTTCTTTAATGATGCCAAGGGAATAAATATGCTAATTCAGAGTTTTGAAGAATGACCTCAGTAAGGCACATTACTCTGCTAATGTTGGTGACTTCTAGGCCTAGGTGAGAGAAGGTTAATATCACATAGCAGGGAATACTTCAGTATGCAAAGGTTTTGAATTAGAATTTATATGGAGCAATTTGGTCATATGGTGATATGTTTTTCCATGACAATTTTCATAATATATTTTCCAAAGTAAAGTTTAACAGTCAATTATAGCAACTTGAGGAAATTGATAGCAAGTTACAACTTGATTCTTCATAGGAGTAGATGCTTTGAAAATCTATTATACGAATTAAAAATATTTACAAAAATCTTATACAAGTGATACCTTTTCACAGTACAATAAAAGTCTCCTCATAAACACAAACAATCCAAACCTGTGTTCCTGAAGGAGGTAGGATTAACAGGTGCCAGGCAAGGATCTCAGTACAACGGAGTGTCAGCTGGAAAGAGGGGTTACCCTGGTTTAAAACTGAAACGAAACAACGCTCAACATTTGCAAAACATTCCTTTATTATTAGAAATAAATTATTTGTATAAAAATTGCATGCGTCAATCATTGAATTTATTTTGTAGCACAACCCAGGGCTTCAATCCAGTAGGCCATTACAAGAAACAGACTCAGGGGCTTATACAAGTTGAACAGTGTGGGACAGGAACAGGAGTTCTCACAGTCACAGAAAAATACTTACAGGAATAACATCAGACATGGTTTATTTCAACAGCATTTTTTTCACAAGCTAACATTAGTTTTCCATTTGAGATTTTTTTTTTTTAACTGCTCACAAGTAAGCAATACTTTAGCTTGACACTCATTGGTTGTATTGTATAAAAATGGGCTTCTTTGCTCCTCAATATTGATACTTTTGGCTCATGGCTAATTTTTGTTCCTTACAAGACTATTGATCTGATTGATTGTAGTCTATGGAGATCTCCCAGAGTGCATTTCTGCAGTCTCATGTTCAATATTTAAGAACACACAACACCTTCCTTCAGATGATGCCATCTCCCTGCTCAGATTGAATGATTACTGTAGCTGATGTATGTTGTCTTGGTAGAAGAAGCTGTTAAGAAAAATTAGAACAAGTTAGTATTATATAATAACCATTTTTCTGATATAATTTCAAAATTCAAATTCTGCTAGGGCTGTCTGATGCTAATGTATTTTGAAATTTATGTTGCTTAGTATTTTAAACCATGCATTAGAAATCAAATGAGAAATTCAGCAAAATTGCTAATCCAGAAAAGTTCTCAGTTCAGTGTATATATGTAGATATTTTGCAGAAGAGTGAACACAAAAATGCTAATTATTAGAAAACTTTAGTGAAATCTTATTTACATGTTACATTGAAAAATTTAATTTTCATACACAATTTTTAAAAGACACCAATGTTCTACAAAATAGGCATGAAAAAGAATCTACCAGACTAAAACAAAGATTTTATTCACTTCAGTGAATCCCCAAACCAAATGGTTATAGTTACTTGACTATGTTTATCTTCCATTTAAAAATTAACAATAAACTTAGGCTTAACTTAAACATGCCAAAATCTCAAGTACATACCATTCTTTGCTAAATATTAACATAGTCAATATATATTTGTGTTCTTTTTATTTTACCTGAGAGATACATGGAAATAAAATCTCAATGAATGGAATTGTTTTAACTCTTTTGTTATCAACTTACTATAAAACATCCCTCATTGGTGTAACCCTATTAGAAAGATATGAACAACAAAACATTGTGTCTAATTTATACTCATGCTGACACTTCCAGTCAAAAGACTAACTACAAATAGTTGCAAAATTCAAACATTTTATTAATGTATGAAAATATTCAAAATTGCTACCTCCTTTAAAATTAATAAGAGTAATTGCATTTAAAAACTTACACGTGTATTTCAGTGCATTAATTCAATTCAGAATGAAAATGTTTTTAAATAATTTCTTATAGTTGTGTACAATGACTACTTCTAGAATCATTAAACTATTCTTTGTATGTAATTGATAATCAGTCTTATCCCTCTGTCATTCTGAACACTAGTAATCGACCCATCCAGGTTACAGAGAACAAATTCACGGTAAGTGTATCACTGAAATAAACCCAGTCCAAGAAAGTGCAAATTATATATGGCTTTAATAACTTTTATTTAATTTAAAAATATTAAGTACATGCTCAACCTAGGTCACACATGAATTTATCTTTACTTTTCACACTTGATTATTATCATGGCATAGTGAAAAGAAGTGGATTTGATTCCAGCTGTACATTACAAGCTGTTTTTATAAAATGAATAAAAATTAAGCAAATTCATACTCCTTATGCTCATCACTAATTAAAAGCTATAAAAGGTCGTAAGAATAGAGATAGAGTATTTTTGGAGAATAATTTCTAGCTTGGGAAAAACACTAATGTGTCCCCCCTTTCTATTTGTGTGTTTGCATGTGAGCATGTATTTATGTGTGTGAGAGAGTCTATGTGTTTATGTGTATACCGCTGTATGTGTTTCTCCGAATGTGTCTCTCTATATGTCCTTGTGAGTATGTTTCTGTGTGTATCACTGTGTGTGTGTGTGTGTGTGTGTGTGTGTGTATGTGTGTGTGTGTATGTGCTCACAGGCATGCATGGGAAGGCCAGAGCTCAATCTTAGATAACATGACTTAAAGTCATTATCTTGCAACGTAAGAAAGGGGCTTTCTTAAAATGTGGGGACTATTGATTAAAGTAGGACTGGCTCTCCAGGAAGTTGCAGGGATCCATCTTTCTCTGCTTTCCCAGCACTTAGTTTATGAAATTGTGCTCACACCCAAATTTTATGTGAGTGCTGTTGTACAGCTCAGGATCTCATGCTTCTGTGGCAAGCATTTGGTGACTGAGTCATTCCTTGTCCTTCCACGGTCCTATTGGATAGGCCTCTTTCCAGAAGGTAAGCTGATTCCTGCATGCGTGTGTGTGTGCTTGCTTGCTTGTATGCATGTGTGCATATACAAAGTGAGGCACAAGCTATTTATATTAGTTTGCTTCCATTTTCATGTTCTGATTCATATAATGTATTTTGTGCTTCTATATTTGTCTGAAAAAACAAAATGTATACTTTGTTTCTGATAGGTTTTTGGTTAATTACTTGTAGATGTGATGAAGAAAACCTGCTGTGTATTAGAAAACGGACTAGTAAAGGGGTGGCTGAGCTTTCTGCACTATTCTGCATTGTCAGAAATGTCTGTAAGTGTAGGAAATATTTATTAAATGTGTACACTACAAAAAGGAAAAGAGACTTGAGCAAGGATGATGACAGGATGGGATGTGCTAAAGTGGATGGGGTGAATCTCACCAGACCCCAGTTACAGGCAGCTAAGGAATCCTGAATGCTGAAAGCAGAACTAGTCATCCCACGGAAGAGTACATCCACAATATGAAATAATCAGTCCCCAAAATATTAACATACAAGTAAAATATAAACAATTTTTAAAAATGGCCATGGGACAGAAGAGAGCAAATTTTCATTTGTAAGTTGTTATCATTTGCAGATAGCTTCTGGGTTAGGTATGAGGCCATGGGCCTACTTCTCCCTCCAGCTCTAGGACCCTATCTGGTACAGATCCGTGTAGGACCTATGAATGCTGTTACAGTCTCTGTGTATTCATATATGCATCAATCATGTTGATTCTTAGGGACTTGTTTCCTTGGTGTCCTCCATCCCCTCTGTCTCTTACACATTTTCCACATTCTCTTCCTCAGTTGCCTGAGTTCTGATGGGAGAGATTTGATGGAGACATCCTGTTGGAGCTGAGGGTTCAGGTCTCTAACATTTTGTATAATGTCAGGCTGTGGTTCTCTGTGGCTGGGGTTCTCTGTGTTTATTCCCAATTGCTGCAGAGAGGCATCTCCGATGATGACTGAGCAAGTACTGATCTATGAGTCCAAATGAATATCATATGGAATAACTTTATGGACATTTTTTGCTTGAGTAGTATGATGTAGTCTTACCTTGGTTCCCTAGGCTATTTTATGTTTGTATTTATTCATATTTATATTTATATGTTTTTGATATTTTCTCTCTTTTTTAGGCCACAGGTCTTTTATATTTGCATTACGGCTTCTAGTTTAGCTATTTCTATAGAACTTTCTGAACATGGAAAGGAGTAAGTCTCTGCATTAATAACTGTTTCTTGTGTCCTTTCTTAGATTCTTTCGATTATTTTTGTTTTCTCCTATTCCAATGTTAGTTTCTGTTTTATGCTTTTATCTATTATTTTCTTATGTCTTATTTTTTATTTTATTATCCCTAACAAGATTGCTTTTGGTTGAGAGACATAAGGTGGGAGAGTGGATCCAAAGGGGAAAGGAAGTTGGGGGGGGGAGTAACCAGGGGAGTAGAGGGACAGGAATCCATAATGAGGGAACATTATGAGAGAAAAAATTTCAAAAAAAGAAAATAAAAATGAAGCAACTAAAAGGGATGACTACAAATGACCGATAATTTTCATGGCTCATTATTTCAGAATTATCACGGACCAAAATGGATATAAATATGCAGATGAACTAATAGGGAAACTGTTTTGATAAAGTTCATGTGTGTATATACACATTTGAAAACAAGGGCAATGATAAACCTCCTTAGGTGTGCCATTCTGTGTTCGTAGGCTAAAGGAACGGTAACTGCTGCAGTGCTTATTAATCAATATATCATAAGAAACATAAATAGAAGTAGAATATTGACCAGGTAATGTTGGAAACTCTTACACATAGAAACTTGCTTTTCACTCCCCTCTCTGTTCTGAAACAACAGGATCTCTTGCTACAGAAAAAAGTAGTATTATGCAAAGTCAGGAAATTATTTTCCTTTCTAACTTCACATCCCTTAAAATTATTATGTGATGTTCTCAAATTTTAATCATATGACAAGGAAGTCTGGGGTGGGATCCACAATTCACTTCTAAACTGAATTTTCTGGACCTAGAGAGATTGCTCAGTACTTAAGAACACTCACTGCTCTTTCAGAGGGCCTGGGCTTGGTTTCCAGCACCCATGTCAGGCAGCTGAAAGACATGTAGGAGTTCATCTCCATGGTATTCGTAGCACTCTTCTGAATTCTATGAGCACCCCTACTCGCCGATAGCACTCACTCACACATGCATGCATACACATACAGGTATACATATATATGCATATATATTATAATAAATATTTAAATGAGTTTTCTGAACACAAGAAGCTATAATAAATTGCATATATGCATATTTGGATATATTATTATTTAGTCATAATCAAAGATTCCAGCAACAGATTAGTAGTCATAGTAACCAAGATACTGCCTATACTAAACTAAAGATGTGTATACCAAAATAAAATAGTTGTTTTATTTTTAATTTTAATATCAAATACTCTTGAATTAATGATAGCCCAAACTGTCATTCAGGCAGTAATTCACATTATCTTCATTTATTTTTTTTTCTAATTTTACCTTCCAAATGGGAACTTTAACTCTTCCAGAATATAATAAGTTCACCTTCCTAAGCCTTCCTGCTTATAATCTTTCTTTTTATTTATTCTAGAGAAATCATAGAAATGTGTTCTCTGGTTATATAATTTCCACTTCAGCATCCACACAGAACAATGTGGAAATAGCCAGTGTTTGAGATATATTTAACAATATAAGACCAGGATTCACTGACAATAGATATTTTAATTTTAGGGAAAACTATTTGCTCTTTAAGGACTTGGGAAATGATATTGAATCTTCTTTTGCCTCCCATCGTGTTCCTTAGGTGGGCCTGGGATGATTGGTATTTATTCCACCAAAATGCTAGTTGTTTCCATTTGAAACCCCATTATGTCCTTTTTTGGATTGCCACAAAAACATGGGTCAAGCAGTCTCTGGTGATTCATACTTCCAGTGCCAGCATTGAATGTGCATAATGCCAAGAGCAGCTTACTGGCATCTGCACGGGTTTAAAATCCCTATACTGATGCTTTCAAGTTGGAAAACAAAAAAATTTCTACCCCCAAATCACTAGCATTTTGCTAATAGTACTGTCATCGGTAAAGTGTTTGTCTATCATGGGAAGTGATCATACATATGTGCTACTGAAATCAGCTCTTGCATGTTCACAAGGCTGCTTTTAAAAGAATGGTGTCTGTGTGGGGAGTATTTGTAGAGTTATGACAGGTGGAATAAATAGAAACATGACTGACAGTTTTATTAGACAATTTTCCTGGAGTCAGAATGGCTTCTGAGCATGACTTAAGCCATTAAGGCCTTAAATTTATTTATAATTTGTTAGTTTGTTTCACGCATGCTTGAGTGTGTGTGTGTGTGTGTGTGTGTGTGTGTGTGTGTGTGTGTGTATTGTGTGCATGTGATGAGCGTATGTGGGCATGTATGTTTGTGTGTGTGTGTGTGTGTGTGTGTGTGTGTCTTTGTGTGTGTAGAAGTCAAAGTACAACTTATGGGCTTTGGTTCTCTCCTTCTACTAAGTGGGTCCCAGGAAATACTTCAGGTTGTCAGACTTGGTGGCAAGTACCTTTGCCCACTCTGCTACCTCACTAGCCCATAAACTAATAAGCTTACTCTGTATGTCAATATATCTGAGATTATCTCTATGTGTATACATTGCAATATGCAATGTTCATAGATATCTAGATAGTTTAACTCAGAGAAATCTTTGTCAACCCAGTGGAAACTATACATTTCTTTAGTAATTAAGCCAAATAAAACCAATTCTTTGTCTTCTTTTGTATTTAATGTCTGTGGTAGTTGAAATGAAAATGGCCTACATAGATGCAAAGGGAGTGGCACTATTGGGAAGTATGTCCCTGTTGGAGAAAGTGTGCCACTGGGGATAGCCTTTGAGGTAACAGATGCTCAAACCAATCCTGGTAGCTCATTCTCTCTGCCTGCTGCCTACAGATCAGGATCTAGAATTCTCAGCTTTCTCTCCAGTACCATGTCTAGCTGCATACTGCCATGCTTCTTGCTATAAGGAGAATGGACTAACCTCTGAACTGAAATTCAGCCTGGATTAAGTGTTTTCTTATAAGAGTTTGCATGTCTTAGTGGCTCTTCACAGAAATAGAAACCCTAACATAGACAATGTCAAAAGAAAACGAAGCAGAGAAAAGACCCTGCTAAAAGATTCTGGGAGGTTGGGAGTATATTTTGTTCTTAAATATTCTTATTTCTCTGAAATAGGGCCTTATAGCCCACAGATTCACAATATTCTTGCCCCAATCTCCCAAATTCTAGGATTATAGATGTGTGACACTAACAAAAATGCCTATATTTTATTAATATAAACCTATACTATTTTATTCACAAAATACTATACTATTTATTATTTATTATTTATCTAGCCATTCTAGATAAAGAACTTCAGATTTAATTCATTTCTACTTAATTTGTTTATAGAACCAGATAATATAGATGAAATTTTTATTATATTCTACATCCTAATACAAATATCCAACATGTTTACTGTCTTTTATGGATAACAAGACAGCCTTAACAGTTATTTAAGTTTTGCCAGATTATCCTGCAAGGGAGTGTACTGTTACCATCTGATGATTCTGGGTCAACTACAGAGCAAAGAAATGTTGATGAAAAAAGTAGTCAAAAGGATTCTGTCTTTAGGGTTAGGTGTTTTAAGGCTTATTTGAAATTAACATATTTAAGCAAAAATAAATCAAGGAAATTCAAAAGAAGAAAGAACCCGAGGGAACCAAGTACTTATGATGACTCCACTCTACTTGTTAACAAACTCTTCTCTTATTTTCCCCCAAACCCAAACAACTTGGCATTTAATTGTGAATGGTCTGGAGTACCTCATTCCCCAAGTATCACTTTTAAAATAACAAAGAGAGGCCAAAACTGAAGCAACAGATATTGTAGATTAATTCCTAAAGTTTCAGAAATGGCACCTGAAATGAAACAGCATCCCTAATGCCAAGCTCCATGATTCCTCAAAGGAGGAGCTACACTGCAATACTTCGTTAGAGACCCCGGGTGGGAAGTTTGTGTGCTGGGAACAACTTCTCATTTGTAAACATTTAGCTCTTATCTAATTGTTCTGACTGTTGTTACAGTCTCAGGGAGTGTGTGCCATTATGATCATAGAAGTGTGTAGCATAGTTCCCAAGACTAGTAGAAGAATGTTCAACGTACATCTATTAGGAAGTGCTCCCGCTCTTGACCATCTGAAAGTCTACAGATGACTTACTGTTGGTTTCAAGACTCTCACAGAGTTCACTTTTCACCTCGCCATTTGGTCTGTCATTTCCTTTTTGGATCAGTTTGCTTTGCATGGTAGCAGCTGTGACCACAGCCTTGAAGCTTCTCTTGCGTTTTTGAACATTCTGCTCTGGATGAAAAATTATAATATAAACTTTGGGCATATAGAGCATTCCCAGAGACACTGAAGCACTTAAACTCATGGAGACAGTAAGTGTTGTTGTCTGGATGTACATCTGAGGAAAGGAAAAAAGGAAAAAAGTATCATGGTTATTAAGTCTGATTAGAAGAAGATTAAGCAAATAACACACTGTTTTCTGAAACTATTCCAATTTCTCTCCTATAGCTACATTGGAGAATATTTTTTGAAATTACCCTTGACTGCAGTCAAGCTTTCATTATGACAAACTACTGGTAAAGGTGAGTGATTTTGTATTTTAAAATCCTTACTCCTTAAAACAAATTGAGAAGGGGTGGAGCTTATTTTATTTTTTAGATGATAAACCACATACGGAAGGGGACAAAATACTGTCTGACAAGAGACTAATAGGTTACACTATATCATCTTCTTGTAAAGGTACCAGTGGACCAAATTATTATCACAATACTTAAACAAAGAGTATATTACATGTAGTGAAGACAGAGACAGTACAGCAATCTATGTCATCATGGTATACATTGCTTCTATGACATCAATGCTCATCATTATGTAGTTTTGTTCACCAAAACTGGTAAAGAAAAATCAGAAATATGATAAAGAGGCTTTTTTAACAGCCTATCTAATGAATACTTCCTGGGATTCTTCGTTATAGTCTGTCCCAGCTACCCTCTCTAAAACCCCTCCTGTGGTTCCTATACTCAAGGTGATAGCCTCTTTTTTTATTATATTTGTTACACAGGCATTCATGATTATATGTATATATGTGTAAAAACATAGATAGATAGATAGATAGATAGATAGATAGATGATACAGATATGAGACAGTCACTCCTATAAATTGTTGGATAAACACAACAGAAAAAAATGAATATTTTTTATGCTTGAAAGAAATTCTGAGTTCTGCACATTCAAAGAATCATAGTAAAGTTTTCACTCTGGGAAAAATCATTTTCCTGTGTGTTGTGAACCTATCAGTAGGTTAGAGATGTCACTCTGTGATCTCCTTGTGAAGACACAGCTGTCTTTGATATGAATTATTTCCTGATTCCCATTACACTCTCTTCGGGATTAGGATATATGTTTGTGAAATGAAGTGTCAAATCAAAATCTAAAAGTGAAGCATTGTGACTAAAGACTATCAGCAAAGTATCAGCCTGCTTCATGTTTAAGCTCTGAATCCTTAACTTTGAACTACTAGCAATAGTGGTTAGCAATTGAAACAAAACTAAACTAAGCAAGCAAACAAATAAACAAACAGAAGGTATGTATGACATGACATGTAGAATATCAATTTTGTTAAATGCTGAAATGATGTTTATTAAGGAAGCCAAAGATCATTCGGTGGATGTGCAGATATACACTTGTAAATCAAAAAGTCAGGAGCTGAGGCAGAAGGATTGTGTATTTGTGACTATGACAGTGAACAACACAATATTAAAGCCATGAAAAGTTAGCAATATAGAGAAAACATGCATCACAAGAATTTACCAGGCACTAAAAATCATTAAGAATGAGTATTCTTTACATTCAGAAGACAGATTTCCAGAATATCAGTCCTACATGGGTATTGTCTCTTATGTCACCAGATATAACATGGTAACAGCATAGTAGGCATTTAAACTGAGTTTCACAAATTCAGAGAAACAACCACCACCTATCAGATACTTAGAGAATCATGAAACAAAAATTATTTTCACATATTATAAAATGTAGCATCAAAGTCTCTAAAAAAGGAAAAACAAAAGAAAACAAAACAAACAAAACAAAACTCAAAGAGACAGTCACAAAATAACCAAAGTAATACCTTGTACATACACACACATAAAACTACAACTATTGTAAGAAAATATCTATAGAAAACATCACATAAGCATTGTGGAAACCAATCTGACCGATAAGAATAACAACAAAAGAATCAGACAGGATTTTTGTTGTTGTTGTTGATGGAAACTGGTTGTAGGCATCAAAATGAACCAAGACAGTGAGGATTCGAGATACCAAGTTCTAAGAAATAAAAGATTTGTGGGAGAAAGATATTCTCATGGGAGTTATGGGAGTTGTGATAAGTCTGTGGATGAATGTAAGCAATCATAAGTTTGTAATTTAATTTAGATATTTAAAGGTCAACATACAGGGGTCAAAAGGTTAGCTCAGCAGTTCAAAGTACAGGCTGTTTTTCCATAGGATTTTGGATTGAGTCCCAGTACCAACATGTTGAATCACAATTGTCTATAATTCTAGTTCTAAGGGAACTAATACCCTATGTTGGCACTACACACATACATGATGCACAGTCACACAAAAAAACAAAATATCCAAGCACACAAAATTATAAATAAATAAATCCTTGTTTAAAATGTTAACATAGAATATGTAACTAAAAACACAGATCACTTAGGTAATCACAATAGCAAAATTGCCATCTCCACTGCATCAGTTTAAATGTTTTATATTTTGTTATTTTATTTTATGTGCTTATATGTGTATGAGTGCCTATAGCAGTAAGAAGAAAGCATTCAATCCCCTGGAACTAGCATTACAGGTATTTGTGAGCTACTATGGGGATGCTGGGGACTGAACCCAGATCCTCTGCAGGAGCAACAAGTGTTCTCAACTGTTACGTCATCTCTCTGGCACCCTCAACCCCCAGTGAATTATTGTACAATGTCAGTGGACTCATAACAAAAACTGATCATGAACTAGATTTTCTAAAACAGAAATAAAAATTCCAAGACAAAAAAAATCATTTTTTCTAAAAATATTTAAACTAAAACTCCAGGAACAAAGCATTTACAAATCCAGCCAACTAGAAGGCAATAAAAGAAAAACTCCCACTTGTGTGGAAAAGCCAGTGGAAGGAGAACTCCAGACACAGGGACTGAGGAAAAGCTGGGAGGTAAGAGCCTACAGGTTTCCACCTGTGGCAGAAGACCTCTGCCTGGACCACCAGGCCTCTATAGTCAAACAGCACAGGGAGAAAACGAGCCACCCACTTGTGTGGAAAAGCCAGTGGAAGGAGGACTCTAGATGCAGGGACTGAGGTAAAGCCGGGAGGTAAGAGCCTACAGGTTTCCACCTGTGGCAGAAGAACTCTGACTGGACCACCAGGCCTCTATAGTCAAACAGCACAGGGAGAAAGTGAGCTTCCCACTTGTGTGGAAAAGTCAGCGGAAGGAGGACTCCAGATGCAGGGACTGAGGAACAGGCGAGAAAGAGAACTGGTCTCCAAGGAATATTGACACCAGGGCTTGAAGGAAACACAAGCCACAGTCAGAGAGAGAGACCAGCTAACACCAGAGATAACCAGATGGTGAAAGGTAAGGGCAAGAACACAAGGAACAGAAACCAAGACTACTTGGCTTCATCAGAACCCAGCTCTCCCACCAAAGCCAGCCCTGGATACCCCAACACACCAGAAAAGGAAGACTCAGACTTAAAATCACTTATCAAGAGGATGGTAGAAGATTTTAAGAAGGAAATAAATAATTCCCTTAAAGAAATACAAGAGAACACAGGTAAACAACTGGAAACCCTTAAAGAGGACACAAAGAAATCCCTTAAAGAATTACAGGAAAACACAATCAAAAAAAATGAACAACACCATTCAGGAATTAAAAACAGAAATAGAAACAATAAGGAAATCACAAAGGGAGACAACCCTGGAGTTAGAGAACATAGGAAAGAAATCAGGAGTCATAGATGCAAGCATCACCAACAGAATACAAGAGATGGAAGAGAGAATCTCAGGTGCGGAAGATACCATAGAAAACATGGACACAACAGTCAAAGAAAACACAAAATCCAAAAAGCTCCTAACCCAAAACAGCCAAGATATCCAGGATGCAATGAGAAGACAGAAAGTGCGGATAATAGGTATAGAAGAGAGTGAAGACTCCCAACTTAAAGGGCCAGTAAATATCTTCAACAAAATTATAGAAGAAAACTTCCCTAACCTAAAGACAGAGATGAACATAAATATACAAAAAGCCTACAGAACACCAAATAGACTGGACCAGAAAAGAAATTTCTCCTGTCACATTATAGTTAAAACACCAAATACACAAAACAAACATTAAAAGCAGTGAGGGAAAAAGGGCAAGTAATATATAGAGGCAGAACTACCAGAATTACACCAGACTTCTCACCACAGACTATGAAAGCTAGACGATCCTGGGCAGGACACATACAGACTCTAAGAGAACACAAATGCCAGCAAAACTCTTAATAATCATAGATGGTGAAAACAAAATATTCTACGACAAATCCAAATTTGCACAGTATGTTTCCAAAAACCCAGCCCTACAAAGAATAATTCATGGAAAATGCCAACTCAAGGAGGGAAGTACACGCAAGAAAAAGCAAGAAAGTAATCTTTCAACAAACTCAAAAGAAGATAGCCACACAAACAACAACAACAAAAAATAACAGGAAACAACAATCACTATTCTTTAATATCTCTTAACATCAATGGTCTCAACTCCCCAATAAAAAGACATAGACTGACAGACTGGATCCATAAACAGGACCTAGTGTTTGCTGCATCCAGGAAAGACACCTCCGTGTTAAGGAAAAACACTACCTCAGAGTAATGTGCTGGAAAACAATTTTCCAGGCAAATGACCCCAAGAGACAGGCTGGAGTAACCATTCTAATATCGGATAAAATTGACTTTCCACCAAAAGTCATCAAAAAGAATAAGGAAAGACACTTCATACTCATCAAAGGAAAAATGTACCAAGAAGAACTCTCAATTCTGAACATCTATGCCCCTAATGCAAGAGCTTCCACATTCATAAAAGAAACTCTACTAAAGCTCAAAGCACACATTACACCTCACACAATAATAGTGGGAGACTTCAACACCCCACTATCAACAATAGACAGATCTTGGAAACATAAACTAAACAGAGACACAGTGAAACTAACAGATGCTATGAACCAAATGGGTTTAACAGATATCTATAGAACATTTCATCCTACATCAAAAGAATATACCTTCTTCTCAGCACCTCATGGTACCTTCTCCAAAATTGATCATATCATTGGTCACAAAACAAACCTCAACAGATATAAGAAGATTGAAATAATCCCATGCCTCCTATCAGATCACTATGGATTAAGGTTGGTCTTCAATGGCAACAACAACAACAGAAAACCCACATACACATGGAAGCTGAACAGTGCTCTGCTCAATGATAACTTGGTCAAGGAAGAAATAAAGAAAGAAATTAAAGACTTCTTAGAGTTTAATGAAAATGAAAGTGCAACTTTCCCAAACCTATGGGACGCAATGAAAGCAGTGTTAAGAGGAAAACCCATAGCTCTGAATGCCTCCAAAAAGAAACAAGAGAGAGCATGTACTAACAGCTTAACAGCATACCTGAAAGTTCTAGACCAAAAGAAGCTAATACAAGCAAGAGGAGTAGAAGGCAGGAAATAATCAAATTAAGGGCTAAAATCAGCAAAGTGGAAACTTAAAGAACTATACAAAGAATCAACAAAGCCAATAGCTGGTTCTTTGAGAAAATCAACAAGATAGATAATCCTTTAGCCAGACTAAATAGAGGGCACAGAGACAGTACGCAAATCAATAAAATTAGAAATGAAAAGGGAGATTTAACAACAGACTCTGAGGAAATTAAAAGAACATTAGATCCTACTAAAAAAGCCTATACGCAACAAAATTGGAAAATCTGGAAGAAATGGACAAGTTTCTAGACAGATACCAATTACCAAAGTTAAATCAGGATCAGATAAACCATCTAAACAGTTCCAAAACCCCTAAAGAAATAGAAGCAGTCATTAAAAGTCTCCCAACCAAAAAAAGCCCAGGACCAGATGGGTTCAATGCAGAATTCTATCAGACCGTCAAAGAAGACCTAAAACCAATACTCTTCAAGCTATTCCACAAAATAGAAATGGAAGGAACACTACCAAATTCATTCAATGAGGCCACAATTACACTGATACCAAAGCCTCACAAAGACACAACAATAAAAGAAAACTTCAGACCAATTTCCCTTGTGAATATCAATGAAAAATACTCAATAAAAGTCTTGCAAACTGAATCCAAGAACACATCACAATGATCATTCACCAAGATCAAGTAGGCTTCATCCCAGGGATGCAGGGATGGTGCAATACCAGAAATCCATCAATGTAATCCACTATATAAACAAACTCAAAGAAAAAAACACATGATCATTTCATTAGATGCTGAAAAAGCATTTGACAAAGTTCAACATCCCTTCATGATAAAAGTCTTGGAAAGATCAGGAATTCAAGGAGCATACCTAAACATAGTAAAAGCAATATACAACAATCCAGTAGCCAACATTAAACAAAATGGAGAGAAACTTGAAGAAATTCCACTAAAATCAGAGACTAGGCAAGGCTGCCCTCTCTCTCACTATCTATTCAGTATAGTACTAGAAGTTCTAGCTAAAGCAATCAGACAACAAAAGGAGATCAAAGGGATACAAATTGGAAAGGAAGAAATCAAAATATCACTATTTGCAAATGATATGAAGGTATACTTAAGTGATCAGAACAAATCCACCAGAGATCTGCTACAGCTGATTAACACCTTCAGCAAAGTGGCCAGATACAAAATTAACTCAAGCAAATCAGTAGCCTTCCTATACTTGAAGGATAAATAGGCTGAGAAAGAAATTAGGGAAATGACACCCTTCACAGTTGTCACAAACAATATAAAATATCTTATTGTGACTCTAACCAAACAAGTGAAAGATCTTTATGACAAGAACTTCAAGTCTCTGAAGAAAGAAATCAAAGAAGACCTCAGAAGATGGAAAGATCTCCCATGCTCATTGATCGGCAGGACTCATATAGTTAAAATGGCCATCTAGCCGAAAGCATTCTACAGATTCAATGCAATCCCCATCAAAATCCCAACTCAATTCTTCATAGACCTAGAAAGAATAATTCTCAAATTCATATGGAATAACAATAAACCAAGGATAGCAAAAACTCTTCTCAATAATAAAAGGACTTCTGGAGGAATCAGCCTGCCTGACTTCAAGCTCTACTACAGAGCAGTAGTGATAAAAACTGCATGGTATTTGTACAGTGACAGGCAGGTAGATCAATGGAATAGAATCGAAGACCCAGAAATGAACCCACACACTTATGGTCACTTAATCTTTGACAAAGGAGCTAAAACCATACAGTGGAAAAAAGACAGCATCTTCAACAACTGGTGCTGGTTCAACTGGCTGTCTACATGTAGAAGATTGAGAATTGATCCATTCCTATCTCCCTGTACAAAGCTCAAGTCCAAGTGGATCAAAGACCTCCACATAAAACCAGATACACTGAATCTAATAGAAGAAAAAGTGGGAAAAAGTCTCGAATACATGGACACAGGGAAAAAGTTCCTGAACAGAACACCAATGGCTTGTGCTCTAAGATCAAGAATTGACAGATGGGACCTCATAAACTTACAAAGCTTCTGTAAGGGAAAGGACACTGTGAATAGGACAAAACGGCAACCTACAGATTGGGAAAAGATCTTTACCAATCTTACATCCAATATAGGGCTAATATCCAATGTATACAAAGAACTCAAGAAGCTAGACTCCAGAGATCCGAATAACCCTATCAAAAAATGAGGAAAAGAGCTAAACAGAGAATTCTCAACTGAGGAAACTTGAATGGCTGAGAAGCACCTAAAGAAATGTTCAACATCCTTAGTCATCAGGGAAATGCAAATCAAAACAACCCTGAGATTTCACCTCACACCATTCAGAATGGCTAAGATCAAAAATTTAGGTGACAGCAGATGTTGGTGAGGATGTGGAGAAAGAGGAACACTTCTCCTTTGCTGGTGGGAATCCAAGTTGATACAACCTCTCTGGAAATCACTTCGGCAGAACCTTAGAAAAATGAGCATAATACTACCTGAGGACTCAATTATTCCACTCCTGGGCATATACCAAGAAGATGCTCCAACATGTAAAAAAGACACATGCTCCACTATGTTCATAGCAGCCATATTTATAATAGCCAGAAGCTGGAAACAACCCAGATGTCTCTCCACAGAGGAATGGATATAGAAAATGTGGTACATTTACACAATGGAACACTACTCAGCTATTAAAGTCAATGACTTCATGAAATTCGCAGACAAATGGATGGATCTTGAAAATATCATGCTGAGTGAGTTAACACAGTCACAAATAAATGAACATGGTATGTTCTCACTGTTAAATGGTTATTAGCCCAAAAGTTTGAAATACCCAAGAGTCACTTCACTGCAACCATAGGGCTGAGTGTGAGTTCCCAGATGGAGGAGTTGAAGAAGGACTGAAGGAGCTGATGGGGAGGCAGCAACAGGGGCAACTGGCCTGAACCCCCGACACTCATGGAGACTGATCCACCAACCAAGGAATACACATGGAGGGACCCATGGTGCTGGCCACATGTGTGGTAGTGGAGGATCTTGTTGGCCATCAGGGGGAGAAGAGGCCCTTGGCCCTGAAAGTGTTAGATCCCACATTAGAGGAGAATGCTAAGGAGGGAAGACAAGTATGGGTGGGGGGGTCGGGGGGAAAATACCCCCATAGTGGCAGGAGAAGGGGGAGAAGGAAATGGGGAGGTTCCAAGGGGGAGATCTGGAAAGGGGAAAACATTTGAATTGTAAATAAAGTAGAAAAATAATTAAAGTAAAATTAAATTAAATTAAAAAAAAACTGAGACAAGAAAAACAAACAAACAAAATACTCAAAAAAAAAAAAAAGAGAGGGTAAGCATGTGAAATAAATAACCTTAGATTATCAAAGTAAAAGAGAAGAACACAAACATGTACACACACATGCACACACACAAACACACTCACACACTACCAGTACCACCAACCTCCAACACTACCAACAGCAGATGCAGCAGCAGCAGCAGCAGCACCACCACCACCACCACCACCACCACAATAACAAAATAACAGCAATAAACATAAAAAAAAATATTCATTGTTATCAATAAAGATGCTAGAAGTCAATGGCTGGGTGGAATAGTTGGGACTTCCAGGTTTCTGCAGGCAGGTTAGCAGACATAGGAGAGGGGGAAAGATTTCACCAAGCTTTGGAGGGAAAAAGAGTCACCAGCATTGTGAGGTCTCTGGTCGAGTGGCCATGGGCTGTTTCCTTAATTGGGCCATGGGTATCAAGCAGGAGATTAGAAGCATAATTAAGCTGAGGTCAGATTTAGGGGGCTGAAATAGGAGAAGTTAACCCGGCAACTAAGTAAAGGGCAGAATTAGAGGTGTTTAGCTGGGAGTAAAGATAACGGTACATTGGTGGCAATAGGTTTAGAAGTGTACAGCCACTGAGATAAAGAATGCTAAAAAAGATATCTTTCAATATCAATAGTCTCAATTCTCCAATAAAAGACAAAATAAAATAAAGGATGCAAAAACAGGATCCATTCTTCTGCTGTGTACAAGAAACATACCTTGACCCCAAAGATTGACATCACCTCAGGGTACTAAAAAAAAAATTATTCCAAGCAAAAAAATTTAAGAAGCAAGCTAGTATAGCCATTTTAATATCTGAAAAAATAGACTTCAAGCTAAAACTAATTGGAAGAGAAAATGAATTATACTATATACTCATCAAGAGGAAAATCCACCAAAAAGACACTGCAATTCTTAACACCCATGTAACAAAAACAAGCACAACCAAGTTCATAAAAGAAACACTACTACAGTTAAAGTCACATATTGAGAGTCACACACTGCTAATGGGAGTCTTTAGTAGCATACTTTCACAACAGACAAGTCATTCAGACAGAAAACAAATAAAGAAATGCTGGAGCTAACTGACATAAACAAAACCTAATAAATATTCACAGAACAACACACACACACAAACAAGAATATACCTACGCACCTCAGAAAGCATTCTGCAAAACTAACTACATACTAAGACATAAAGCAATTCTCAACTGACACAAGAAAATTGAAATAACATCCTGTACCCTCTCTTACCATCATAGGTTAAAGCTAATTATCAACAACAGAGGGGAAAAATAAGCCAAAAACCATAAAGCTAACAAACTAATGGAAACTAAACAATTAACAACTGAATAAAAATTGGACCAAAGAGAAATTAATAACGAATTTCTTAAAGACTTCTAGACTTGAATCAAAATGAAAACACAACATGGTTAAATTTATGAAACACTCTGAAGGTATTCTAAGGTGCTCATTGCACTAGGGGCCTACATTAAAAGAAATGGAAAGATCCTATAGTAGTAACTTAATAGCATACCAGAAAACTCTATAATAAAAGAAGAAATCACACTCCAAAGGATTATTGTAAAGAAATAATCAAACTCAAGGTTAAAATCAATACAATACTATTAAAAAGCAAGAAATAAATAAATAAATTACAAAGAATCATTGAAATAAATCAGTTTTGCAAAAATCAGTAAAATTAACAACCTCTTATCTAAGTGAATTAAAAGAAAGAGAAAAGACAAAAATTAGCAAATTAGAGGTAAAAAGGTGAGCACAACAATCAACACCAAGAAAACTGGTATTTATAAGGACATGCTTGAAAACCCTATATTTTTCTACTTAATTTTAAAAAAATCTAAAAATAGTAGATAATTTTGCTGATACATACCACCTACCAAAGTTAAGCTAAAGTCATCAAACTGTTTGAACAGAGCTATGACCCCTGAAGATATAGAGGCAACAATTAAAAGTCTAATGACCAAACTAAGACTAGGGCCAGATAGTTTTAGGGCAGAAAACTATCTTCTACCAGACTTCAAATAAGACATAATGCCAATACTCCTCAAATTATTACACAAAATAGAAAAAGAAGGAACATTGTCCAACTTATTTTATGAGGCCACAATTATCCTGATACCTAAACCACATAAAGATGCAAAAAAGAAAGAGAATTACAGATCAATTTCCCTTTTTGAACATAGATCTAAAATATGTCAAAAAATACTTGCAAACCAAATCCAAGAACACATCAAAACATCATCCACTATGATAAAGTAAGCTTCATTCAACAGGTTCTGTGATGGTCCAACACATGTAAATCAGTAAACATAATTCTCCATAAAAACAAACTGAAAAAAACCTTACATGATCATCTCATTAGATGCCAAAAAGGCCTTTGACAAAATCCAACACCTCTTTATGGTAAAAATCATGGAGAGATTAGTGATATAAGGGACATATCTGAAAATAATAAAGGCAGTCTATAGAAACAAATAATCAATATTAACTTAAATGGAGAGAAGCTCGATGCAACTCCATTAAAATCAGGAACAAAACAAAGTTGTTGACTCTCTTCATAACTATCCAACATAGTACTTGAGGTTTTAGTTACAGCAATGATACAACTGTAGAGAAGCAAATGGAAAGGAAGAAGTCAAAGTATCTTTCCTTGCATATATGATAATATACATAAATGATCCTAAAAATTTCATCACAGCACTCCTTTATCCCTTCTACATACAAATGAGAAACAAGTTGAGAGAGAAATTAGGGAAACTATTTTTCACTATAGCCTGGAAAATATAAAATATTTTGGGAGAGAAATAATTGTCTGATAATAATTTCAAGCCTTTGAAAAAAGGAGTTAAAGAAGATAGCAGATGATAGAAAGATCTCCCATGATTGTGGATAGGTAGGATTAACAAAGTAAAAATGGCCATCCTATCAAAGGCAATCAGCATATTCAATGCAATCCCCATCAAAATTCCAACATCATTCCTTACAGATCTTGAGAGAACAATTTTTGACTTCATATCCAAACCATGGGCTTCACACAAACATCCAGAAAACTAAAATAATAATGAATAATAAAAGAATTGCTGGAGACAACACCATCCCCAATTCCAAGTTATATTACAGAGTTATAGAAGTATTAATAATAATAAATGCATCAGCATGATATTGACACAAAAACAAATGTATTGATCAATGAAATCAAACTGAAGAGTCAGAATAATTCACCTATTTTTGGACACTTGAGTTTTGATAAAGAAGCCAGAAATACACACTTATTAAAAGTCAGCATATTTAAAAATTTTGCTGACTAAACTGGGCAGCTGGATATATAGGAATCAAAATAGATCCATACTTATCACCCTGCACAAAATGCAAGACCAAGAGGATCAAATACCTCAACATAAATACAGACACACTGAATATGATAGAAGGAAAAGTGGTAAATAGCCTCAAAAGCATTATCACTACAGAAGACTTTCTGAACAGAACACAGGCACTAAGATCAACAATTAATAAATGAGACCACATGAAACTGAAAATTTCTGCAAGACAAAAGACATGATCATTCAAACAAAGTTGCAGCCTACAAAACAGAAAACAATTTAAACCAACTATATATTCAATAAATGTCTACTAACTAAAATACATAAAGATCTAAAAAAAAATCCTGGATATTAAGAAAATAACTCAATTTAATAATATTGTAGAGATCTAATGGAGAATTATCAAATGTGGAAAGCAAATGGCTGAGAAACACGTAAAGAAATGTACAACATCCTTACTTATCAGTGAAATGCAAATCAAAACTACTTTGAGATTTCATTTTACACCTGCCAGAGTGGCTAAGATTAATAAAAATAAATGACAGACAGCTCATGCCAATGAAGATGAGGAGTAAAGGGAACACTTGCCCACTGCTGATGAAAGTGAAAACTTGTACAGTCATTATTGAATTCTGGGAGACAGTTCCACAGGAAGATCCAGCTCTACCACTCTTTGGCATATACCCCAAGGACAAGTCTTAGTTAGGGTTACTATTGCTGTTTTGAAACACCATGACCAAAGTGCCTTGGGGAGAAAACAGTTATATTTCATCTTACACTTCCAGGTAATATTCCATTGAGTAATGAAGCCACAAGAGGAATCAAACAGGGCAGGAGCCTGGAGACAGGAGCGAATGCAGACCCCATGGAGAAATGCTTAGAAGTTTGCTCCCTATAGCTTTCTCAGCCTGCTTTCATATAGAACCCAGGACTACCAGCACAGGATTGGCACCACCCAAAATGGAAAAGTATCTCCCCCAGAATTCCTAATTAAGAAAATTCCTTATAGCCACAATTTATGGAAATAATTCTCATTTAAGTTTCCCTCATTTCAGATAATTCTAGCTTGTGTCAAGTTGACATAAAACTAGCCAACACAGGATGCTCCATCCTGCCTTAAGGATACTTGGATACTCACTCAATCATGTTCATTGTTTTTCTTTTCCTAATAGCCAGAATTGGGGGGGGGGGGGTAGTGTGGGAGAGACAACTAAAAACTAGATGTCTCTCAGCAGAGGAAAGGAGTAAGAAAGTGTGCTACTTTTACACATCACAATATGACTCAACTGATTAAAAAAGAAAACATGAGATTTGCAGGTAAATAGATGGAACTAGAAAATATCATCTGAGGTAACACAGACACAGAAAGAGAAATGTGGAATGCATGGATGTATATGTTGATATTAGCTGTTAGATCAATGATAAACAAGTCATAGAAATTGGTGAGAGAGTAAGGGACTTGGGTGGGGTAACAGATCTTCCTAGTAATGGGAAATAGAAGAAATAGCTATGGATGGATGGGGAGGCAGACTGGACAAGGAAGATTGTAGAGAAATGGCATGAGGTGACTACTCCCAGCTTGCTAGCTGTGAGGCAACCTAGGATTTGAGGAGGCATGCTTTCTCAAGCAGAGAATCCCAGTGTTCTGCCAAGTAAGATGCATGTCTGAGGAAGTGGCTTGCACAATAATTTTCTCATGAGGAAATAACTTCGTTTTTATTCATAAAGGAGAAACACATCTAAGAGTTGGACTGTTGATAGATTTGTCAGTCTGCAAGGAGGTTTGGGTCACTCTGAACCAAGATAAGCTATTGTTAGGGAAACAGCAGGTGGTGAGAATTAGAAACTATGGGACATCTTTATTCTGCTTTGCCTTTAAAAGAAGTTGAAACTTTGAATAAACTGTGCATTCACTAACTTGGCTGTGAACTCCCTGTATCATGGTTAATGCAGCTCTACACTTGGGACCCCAATGCACTAGATGTTGACAGGGGATCAAGTGGAACCTGAGAGAGAAGAGGGAGGTAAAGAAGGAACTACAAGGAGAGACAGCAAAATTAAGAGCCATTCAAGGGGTAATATGGAAACCTAACACAGTTGAAGCTTCCTAAAATATACACATATATACATAAATGACCTAAATGACATCTCTTAATAATGCGGGAGACACAGCCCCAAGTATGGTACACATTTCACTGAGGTGTTGGTCAAAGGGGTCCCATTGGAACCCCCCAACATCCAAGTTTTTGCCAAGACTATAGGTTGCTCTGTACAATCAGACAGTTAGGTCCTATGGTTGAAGACAACACCTACAAAATTTATTGAACATGGAGATGTTGAACAGGTCCCTATGTAGAGCCTTTACCACTACAGGTTAGTGTTCTCAGTACTGGAAGGTGGTCTTCTGAAATGTAAACAACAACCTAGTTACAAACCTTTTGACTAGTAATGCCCTGACTGCAAATATGCTAGTGCAATGGTGGCACAAAGCTTATGGGAGTAACTAATCAATGTCTGGCCTGACTTAAGGTCCACTCCATGAGTTGGATCCCAAACCCCATGCTGACTGAGCAATCAAGAATCTAAGACTAGATAGCCCAGGGACTTGGTATAAAAGCAAATAGTATTGTTTAAAAAGCAATAAAATGACTCCTAATGATATTTTTCTAGACTCATAGATCAGTGCCTTGTTTGGCCATTATTAAAAAAATCTTCCTCTTGCAGCAGATGGAAACAAATATAGAGATCCACAACCAGACATTATGTACAGAGTGAGAAGCCTTGGAACACTCAGCTCTAAACAGGATGTCTCCATGAAATCCTCCCCTGCTTACCTGGTAGAAGAGAATGCAGAAAGAGTGTAAGAGGGAATAGAGGGGTGGAGAGGATGAATGGGATGGAGAGGATGGAGGGGATTGAGAGGATGGAGGGGATGGAGAGGATGGAGGGGATGGAGGGGATGGAGGGAATAGAGGGGATGGAGGACGCCAAGGAATAGAAACCTTCTAAACAAACAGGATCCAAGTTATGAAATCACAGAGATGGAGACAGGATGCACATAGCCTGCATGGGTCAGCACCTGATGGGGCCCTAGAGCTGAAAGGAGAAATGGACAGACAGATGCTCCTATCCCTAACCAGAAGCTATTTCCAATTGATAACCACTGGAAAATAAAAATTTAATATTCTCTGTGGGAACCTCACTGGGGAAACAAACTATTCTTAAGGGTAGGCTGCATGTGCCTCAGTAGATGGCCAACAGAAAATGAACTCAATGGCATCTATGAAGGTTGCTTATTTCATAGTGTGGTGTCCTGACTTTTCTTTTCTTTTTAATTTTATTCGTGGTTTGTTTTTTGGTTTTTTTTTTTTTCCCTATAGATCCTTTGCATACATATTATGGCTCCAGTTTTGTGTTTTTATTGGCTTCCTGAATGTGTAAACATGTTAATTACTTTATCTATATCTTTTTTATCTATATCTGCTTTGTTGTTATTGTTGTTGTTTCTTTTCTTGAGTTCTCTTTTTGTTTGTTTGTTTTGTACTAATCTGACATTCTCTTTTCTTTGTTTGCTGTTTTATCTTATTTGATTTTTCAATACTATCCCTTAGAAACCTGTTTGGGTTTTTGTTTGTTTGGTTGGTTTTGTAATGAGCTATCTAATAGGGAAGGATCTTCATGGGAGGAGGGGTAGGGAGGAACTGGAGTAGAAGAAAAGGAAAACATAATCAGGATATAATATATATATAAAATCTATTTTCAGTAAAATAAAACATGGTAAGCTATGACTAATCAACATAGAAATGAGAAAGAAGATATAAATATGGGTACAAAATTAGGCTTTGAAATTTTAAGTGCAGATTATGTATAACTTCATGCCTCTAACTATAATCTAGGAAAATGCATAATTGCTTAGGAATAATATTAGGCTGGAATCCCCTGCTCATTCCTTGCAGAAGCTGGGAAACTCTGTCTGTCTCCAACCCCACTCTCACAGAGAATGTTCCCCATCTCTGTACCTCTCAGAGAAAACTCTGGACTGACATCATCACTCCTCCTCCTCACATTTCAGGCAACTCACCCAAGAGTGACTGCCCAGGAGCTCAGCGTTTGATCATGTATGGATGCAATCCCAGCTCCTAGCTCACACTTCATTACTATTCATCTAAATTCTGTAAAGTCCCTAGCTCTAGCCCAGATGTATGACTTCACTGACCTCCCCCTATGAAACCTGCCTTCATCTACTTTTAATTCAGTCTAATCTGGCCTATATCTATGTCAACAAGGGAGAGAAAATGCCTATCAACTACCATTGGTTGGAACTAATCCAGGGTCATGGCAGAAATCAGAAAGAAAATCTAAGAACTAACATTGTTCTTAGACCATGGAGGGAATTCACAAAAAAGACTATGCCTCGTTCTCATGTCTCGCTCTTTGAGAAATTTGCACCCATATGTTGTTATAAGGTTTATCCTTGTATCTGTTGGGTATAAGAGTTTCAAATATGTAGAACCTCTTTTGTAATTGAAGCTCCATGTGTTTTGGAAGCAGACTGGCAGCAGAACTTTTCTAGGCTCTTTCCTCTAATACTCTAGTGTCATGCTGCTATTTGAAAGGAAGAAAACCATGAAGTATGTCTTTCTTCTGGGTGCTGAAAACACTAACGACTCAGACAATGCAGACTTTCCACTGACTCTTTTCCTAAATCATCTCTGGAGAGCCTAGATATTTATTGCTTGGCTATTAACTTTATTTAACCCTAAGGAGATGCGAGTTGGGAAGATCTATCTGAAAAGGGAGAAAGCACAAAACAGCTATCCGTATCCATCTCAGCCTCAAAGACTCCTACCTCCATTTATGTTCTGGACTGTGATGAATTATATCTTTCACAACTCAGTCATAATTCTACAGTACCTTCTCTTTCTTAGGTGTCTTGATCTTGACATCCTGGGACTAACAACATGACCATTTCGAGCTCATTCTATTATAAAAATTTATTTCACTGTATGCAAATAACAGAGCCTCTAGAAGAAACAAATTATGTCTGAAAGTCAAAGTATCCAGGCTTCTAGAGAGGAAAACCCCTCACACCTATGATTTTAAACTTGGTGTGAGCATCTGATATTGTACTGAATGCCAATACCAAACACTGCTTGAAAAGTAGTTTTGGAAAGAATCTTCAAGAAAATTAAAACTTTATCCAAATCTGTAAGGACCTCTTTGGGTCATCACACATGGCCACAGTGAAACCATGTCATTCATCAGAAAACATAGCTATATTTTGTAAGCTGCAATCATTAAGGCATTTTCATCTTCTTTCTAGACAAGGCAAAACTAGGTCAAATGGTCAATAAGTTATGAACAGCAAAGGTTATACTCTAAAATGTTGTAGGTGCTAAAAAACAACCAGTTACAAGTTGCAACTAAGTGTCATCTCCTTGTATGCTATCTTCTATGCTCCATGTTATTAAAGAGGGTCTAGTTATTTCACAATCTAAAAGCTGATACCCCTAGTCTAAAGGCACTCTTGAAACACCTAGAAAGACTTCAAGTTTTCTATTCTGTAGAGCTTTTAGTGGAAAAATATGCCAAGTGCCTTCCCATAGCAGTTCAGCCAGATATCAGAACTATTGCCTCCAAATAATCCTTAAAGACATTCCATTTACAAGGATTGTGACATATGGACCAAGATATATACAAAGAATATCCAAAAGATATAATGTAATCACAACTCCCAAGCATTTAAATCTGGTTGCATGAGATTCTTATCCCACAGAGGCTTCTGGTTATAACCTTCAAGGCTAAATGGCATGACCCATTGACAACCCAACTAAGATTTCCATTCTTAGGCAATATATTTGGTCTAGAGTAACACTGTAGATTGCTTCTTGAAATATCAATGTGTTCACAACTGACATTGGTATTTGCAGACAAATTAAACGGAATACACTAGATTTTATCGAAGCTCACCTGGCTCACCTGAACCTTCAAGAAGCTACAGAACTCCAAATAAATTGGACCAAAAAAGAAATTCCTCCCGTCACATAATAGTCAAAACACCAAATGCACAAAACAAGGAAAGAATATTAAAAGAAGTAAGAGAAAAAGGTCAAGTAACATATAAAGGCAGACCTATCAGAATTATACCAGACTTCTCCCCAGAGACTATGAAAGCGAGAAGATCCAGGGCAGATCTCATACAGACCCTAAGAGACTAGACTAACTGCCAGCCCAGGCTGCTATACCCATCAAAAGTCTCAATTAAAATAGATGGTGAAAACAAGATATTCTATGACAAAACCAAATATACACAATATCTTTCCACAAACCCAGCCCTACACAGGATAATAGATGGAAAACTCCTACACAAGGAGAGAAACTACACCCTAGAAAAAGCAAGAAAGTAATCATCTTTCAACAAACCCAAAAGATGATAGCCACACAAACAAAAATAACATCGAAAATAACAGAAAGCAACAATCACTATTCCTTAATATCTCTTAACTTCAGTGGACTCAATTCCCCAATAAAAAGACATAGACTAACAGACTGGATACATAAACAGGGCCCAGCATTTTGTTACATAAAGGAAATGCACCTCTGTGTTAAAAATAAACACTACCTCAGAGGAAAGGGCTGGAAAACAATTTTCCAGGCAAATCGTCCCAAGAAACAGGCTGGAGTAACCATTCTAATATCGGATAAAATCAACTTTCAACCAAAAGTCATCAAAAAAGATAAGGAAAGACACTTCATCCTCATCAAAGAAAAAATCTGCCAAGAAGAACTCTCAATTCTGAACATCTATGCTCCAAATGCAAGAGCACCCACATTCATAAAAGAAACTTTATTAAAGCTCAAAGCACATATTGCACCTCACACAATAATAGTGGGAGACTTCAACACCCAACGCTCATCAATGAAAACATCTTGGAAACACAAACTAAAGAGAGACACAGTGAAACTAACAAAAGTTATGGACCAAATGAATTTAACAGATATCTACAGAACATTTCATCCTAAATCAAAAGAATATACCTTCTTCTCACCACCTCATGGTACCTTCTCCAAAACTGACCATACAATGAGTCAAAAAACAAACTTCAACAGGTATAAGACGATTGAAATAATCGCATGACTCCTATCAGATAACTACTGCTTAAGGTTGGTCCTTAATAGCAACAAAAATAACAGAAAGCCCACATACACATGGAAGCTGAACAACACTCCACTCAGTGATAACTTTGTCAAGGAAGAAATAAAGAAAGAAATTAAAGACTTCCTAGAATTTAATGAAAATGAAAGTATAACATACCAAAACTTATGGAACACAATGAAAGTAGTGTTAAGAGGAAAACTCATAACTCTGAGTGCCTCCAAAAAGAAACTAGAGAAAGCATACACTAGCAGCTTAACAGCACACCTGAAAGCTCTAGAACAAAAAGAAGCTAATACACCCAAGAGGAGTAGAAGGCAGGAAACAATCAAACTCAGGGCTGAAATCAACCAACTAGAAACAAAAAGAACTATACAAAGAATCAACAAAACCAGGAGCTGGTTCTTTCAGAAAATCAACAAGATAGACAAACCCTTAGCCAAACTAACCAGAGGGCACATAGACAGTATCCAAATTAACAAAATTAGAAATGGAAAGGGAGATATAAAAACAGATTCTGAGGAAATTAAAAAAAAAATCATCAGATCCTACTACAAAAGCCTATACTCAACAAAATTGGAAAATCTGGATGAAATGGACAATTTTCTAGACAGATATCAAATACCAAAGGTATGTCAGGATCAGATAAACCATCTAGACAGTCCCATAACCCCTAAAGAAATAGAAGCAGTCATTAAAAGTCTCCCAACCAAAAAAAGCCCAGGACCAGATGGGTTCAGTGCAGAATTCTATCAGACCTTCACAGAAGACCTACGACCAATACTCTTCAAACTATTGCACCAAATAGAAACAGAAGGAACACTACCCAATTCATTCTATGTAGCCACAGTTATACTGATACTCCTGCATATTTTGTATACAGGAAAAATTGTAGGTTAAAGGTTCTGAGACTGGGTTGGTGTCTCAATATTACTCCTGTCTGATCCAGTTCATCCATTAGGCTCATAATGTTCCTCAGATACCTGACTTTTAACCCATCATATCCTTAATTGTAAATTCTCTTTCATCATTGTCCCTCTGTGTTGTCTTTTTGTTCTGTTCTTTGTGATTCAGGCTCTGATTCTGGTCAACATCTGCTTTCAACTCCAAAAGATGTTTTAATTCTGTATCTGAGTGCATAACAGTCATAGGGTGACATTTATTGCGTTCCTTATTTCCAGTGATGATGTTCTTTAGCTTGTATTAACCCTCACCCTGACCATAGTTTGCATCTCAAATACTGCTCCTTGTCTTATAATAATTTCTCTAGAACCATTCAATATGCTGTTTGAACTAAGTAGTATTTCTATTGCATCTTATTATCCTTTAAGTCATTTTACTTTTCTCTTAAAATAAATATAAAATGGTATAGATAATTCTCTTTTAAAGAGTACACACACACACACACATACACACACTTCTGTATGTCTTATTTTCTTAGACTTGTCTTTGAAAAACTCACAAATATTTCCTTAGCTGTGTCTTACTTTCTTTAGAATATTAGCACATGCTTAAACATATTTTAAAATATTTATTAAACTTCCTACCCAAAATATGGGGGAAAAAGCCTATTATGCCCATGGGCTTCAATAATGTGAACATTGCTGCTCAAGAGTAAGAAGTTAACACAAATGAGGTTGAAACTTAGATCTTTTCTCGTGAAAGTATTTATGATATATTGCAATTGTTTCAAAGCTGGGGCTAGGTGTGACTAGACTACTTGTTATTGTGGTAGGGTCCAATAATAAAATGCAAATATTGAATAATGTTAATTCATGTTTTTCTAGATAATAAACAAAGAAAACTACCTATTATCAAATAAGTTATGTGCCACCATTACAGCTACTCTATACATTATAGTACCAATATTTTAATTATTTTATATTTAGAAGATATATTTTTCATAGGGATCTTATGGTAATTACCAGTATCAGAAAAATATTTACTCAAATTTCTACTGGAGACTTTTTAAATTAATGGTCTGTATTTCAGTTAAATAGTTAATTTAGAAAATGTGTGGTTTGTATGAAAAAAAATATCAATTTTATGCAAAGTACCTCAAATTCCACAAGTTACTTTACAAGCAGAGATTTAGAGGGTAAGCTGATCAGGGTCTCAAGTGCCATCCATATAGTAATAACAAAACTGCTCTTAGGCATAGGGTAAAGAAGTGCATGCATAAGCTATTTCATTGTTAAAAATGATAGAATATGTTCTAAATATTTGAAAGACTTATGTTTTTGTGTTCAGATAAGTTGTGACCAAATGAAACTTTGAATTGCCACAGGGAAAAATATTGAGTATTCTTAATTTTGATGTTATGGGATGAATTGTTTTAAACATTACACTTTTCTATGTTTTGTTATTTTTTATCAAGAAATCTAACAGTATAGTAACTTCTGAAGGAAAAAAATCAGAAGAAAAGATAGTCATTTGTTATCAATGGAAATTGTTATCAAAAGGAAAAGGATATTGGCATAGAAAGCCCAACATGCACGTAGTGGGTGCTTTTCCTTACCATTGCATAGAACTAATTCTGATGAGAAGCTGGCAATGTACTAGATTTGGTGTGCCTATTACAACTAATTTATCAGCTAATAAAATGTAAAAAAAAATATAATATTTATTATAAGAAACCAGGGGTATATGAATGTTTTGCACAAATTCTCATTTTTGCTCCTTTTCTGTTTATGAGAATCAGGCAACAGAGAACAGCAATGCTACTGGATAGAGGCAATAGAGATGCCTTAATCACCACATGGAGAGGAGTTGCCTCTTACCCAGAAACTATCTTAGACTCTTGAGAGAAAGAGAAGATATTATATATTCAGAGGATGAATTCTGAGTTGCTTTACTATATGGATCACACAAATGGTTTGTCAGCCCTTCTGACTAATTGGCAGTGACTGAGTAGGAAAGGAAATGGTTTTTATTGCTGTGAAAGAAAAAGAAATGAAGTTACAACTTCCTCAGATGGACTGTGGTGATATTGACCAAGCTCACACCATGGTCTAAAAAAGTGTTTTATCTATCAAATATTACTACATACCATTAAATTCATTCCTAGCCTCAGTGACCTCGGGTGTTTTTTATAGAGGTACTAAGCTGCACTTCCTAATAAATGGTTCCTAAGAACCATTTCAGACATCTATGTAGACTATAGGGCCTGAGAGAATTTATAGGAAAATCAAGTCTGTATCTCTTGCCACTTCCAGGAGAAGCAGGATTGTCAAAAACAAAGCTCTGTACTTAGAACTGCCTTACATCTTCTCTCTGACCTCATACCCATGAATTGATCATATCTGACTGTGCCTCTAGATAACCTCTTTGCCAATAGAAACAACCATTCTTAATCTCTGAATATCTAAGGAATAACAAAGACTATCCTTTGTAAATATTCTCTTGCACATTAAAGTTTTCCTAAGTTCTAAGCTTTCATGTTTCTTTTTTAGTGTTGATTATTTTTTTCATTTCATGTGTAACACAAATGCCTTGTGCAGGCCACAGTTGAAGTCAATCCTGTTGTTCAACGTGTTACTATCATTAACTATGTACTCCCGTTCTCTATAACATCATCACATGAGCCATTAGATTTTCTGCCTATCCAATTTGGAAGACCATGTTTCTCTTCCCCCTCCTCTTCAGAGTTCCTTATGATATGGTTCCGAAAATGAGTGCTAGCAAAGAGAACTTCCACTGCACATGACCAGAGCTTTGGATACTACTGAACAGTTGGTCATCGATGGTCACTTATGATAGTAGAAAGTTTATTCTTGATGTGAGCTGTGTTCTTCAGCAGTAATAGTCAATGCTGGTGAGTTTTGTAAGCCACTGGCTTGAGGGTTATTTATTAGAACAATACATGAAAATATAGCCTGGAAATGTTCTGGAGATGAAAGTTTAATGCATTTAGAGCCATTTGCTGAGAAAAATCAGAAAAACTATGTTAAACACTTAACTTTAACACACTTGGATATAATAACTTCAGGCCAATAAATTATCTCTGTGATCTTGGTCTTCATATGTAAAACAGAGAAGATTATTCCTGACCTGATAAACTCACACGATTAGTTGTGAATAATGAATAAAATAGTGTTTCTGAAATACTAAAATAGCAGTGAGCTGTTGGGTGCTAATATGATTCAGTATCAATCCCTTCCCTCAAGTATTTCTTATTTTAGCTTTTCTGTCAAATATTGGCCTCTCTGCCTTCACTAAATGTTGATCAGCGTAGAAGGCTTTTGGAAACATAGCCAGGCCAAGAAAATAGGCATAATGACCACTTCATCTGGACTGGAACATGATTCAGGGAGAAATCCTGAAAACACAACCAGGGTATAGAAATAGAAAATTCTGCTGTACAGACCAGAATAAAAACCAAGGTATGTCCTGCCAGGGGGATAATTCCTAAAACTGCAAGATTATAATAAAACATTTTTAACATTGCTTGTTATGTCAGAGGCTTTTTAAGCATTTTAAATTGAACCTCACTTTATGTATAAATTCATACACAACTTTTTGATGGAGGAATGTATTTGTCTCAAAGCTTGAGAGAAACTAATATTAGGCAACACTTGTCCAATGATAGAATAGGGAGCAACTTGGACCACCAGGGTACCTACTCAGGCACCATAATATGTATATTTCCTATGAACCCATCAATAAATATGAAACTAAATATTTATTGTAGTTTATTCAATGTAGGTGCAATAAGTAATCAATGTGAGCAATCATCAATAGATAAATAGCTAAAGAAAACATAGTGTACTTAAATAAGGGAATACCATTTATATGATAAAATGAAGGAAATCCTATTGTTTGGAACAGGAAAAAGCAGAATATGTTGAGTTAAATAAGCCAGGCAAAGCAAAGCCAGTACTCCACAATCTTCCTCCAAGGAAGAATCTAAAAGTAGGTTGGAGAGAGGCTCACTAGGTAAAGCCACACGCCACCAAGCCTGATGGCGTGAGTTCAATCCTTTGGATACACACTGTCAAAAGAGAGGACTGACCCCTCAGGCTGTCCTCTTCCCTCATATTCATGTATCTACAGTCCAAGAGACATAAACTAATGTAAAAAAGGAGAAGTTCTAATTAAAATAAATGGGAAAGGGCAGTAAAGTATTGTATAATAGTAAGTTTAGCTGCTGGTTAGATCTTTCCATTATTCTTGCTAACATCAACAACTTTTCTCGTGATCCACCCAATCCTAGAGCCCCTAAGATCTTTTCTTTTCTGACTTGGACTAATCAGACCATCCATCTTACTTTTTCTTGATAACAACTGAATAACTACCAGTGTCTCAGCTTCAAGCATTCATAGGTCTGATTGCCTCTCTCCTTTTCAAACCTATCCTTTCTGTTACATTTGAATTACACAATGCCCTCCAACAAACCAATGTATGAGTGCTCCCCAGTTTCTCTAACCCTTCATTATCAGTCTTAGACATCACTGTCAGTCATTCAAGGTTGGCTTTAAGATTACCCCACACTATTTTGTTCTCTCTTGTCATAGCCTATGTCAAAAGCACCAAATGCCAACTTCATTTACATGGAACTTGCTGCTGCTTCTGTGGTTGTACATGTCAGAAAGCTAAAGCTCTACTTTGCTCTAAGATAATATCCAACTATTAATGACAAGTCCCATTTGGCCTCAGGCCATCTACTATATTATTCCATCGGCACATCAATTCATTCTCCTACTCTTCAAGTGTATATGAGTGATTGGCATCTCTTTCCCTATTTCACTAGGAAAAAGAGAAAAGATTGTAGAATCAGAACTTTTATATCCTTTTCAGGAGTCTACTGGATTCTGTAATAATTAGTTCACTAATTACTTTTTTGAATCTCAGATCAGCACACCTCTTGTATATAATACCCAATACCCTTTATCTATTAAAGGACAGCACCTTAGATATGTTTAGTCCTCTTACCAATGTTCTCAGCTTTTCTATTTCTCCTAAATTACTTTGGTAATAATACAAATAATTTCCTATATGTCATTTCATCAAAAGCCTATCATGACCTTATAAGAAACAAGCATTAAAATAATTTTCATATTTTTACATAAAATTTAGAAAGATTTTTGTCCACACATGATAAATACACTCACTTCTCTCTTGTTCTTTATTGAACTCATTGATAACTATCCATATGCCAGTCTGTCTATCCATCCATCTATCTGTTCGTTTATCTATCTGTGTATATGTATGTATGTATGTGTGTAGCTATGTATATCTATCTAGATGTATATCTATCTAGAATGATACAAATAGATATATAGATATGTACATAAATATATATGCATATATACATGTATATTCATAAATACCTAATTCATATCCCCATTTAGGTGAGCCTTTTTTCCATCCTCAAAAATTATTTAAAGTGGTCTAGAGATTTGCCAAGTAGATGCAAACTTTCTTAGACACTCAGAGCATTACTACCGTGTTTTCCTTGTAGCCTTGTAGATGAGGGCTTATCCCTGGCATGAAGCTGCTGGAAAGGAATTCAACAACACATTCTGAGGATTGTGCACTATCAAGTAAGAATTATATCTGATGCAAAGATAGTTCCATATACACAAATCAATAAACGTGATATGCTAAAATAGTGTAATAAAGGAAAAAAATTCATATGAGCTTCTCAACAGACTCAAAATTTATGGGGGGGAATGAGTACCTTTTTGTGACAAACTCCCAGTACATTAGGGATAGCAGGTTCCTCAATTTACTAAAGGCCATATATAACTTGTCCACATTATATTCAGTGGTGAATATTTTAAACCTCCATAAAATGTTTGTGTGGATTCATAGTTATGTTTCCTTTTCAAACTTTTCTGACACACCATCCATAGTAAGATGTTAATATATAATCCATGATGTATGTGTGTATCCAAAACTAATTTGTCATAAAATAAAACTTTCTACCAGTAATCACTTTGGACTTTTTAATTTCTCTCTGCCCATTCCTGCTTTCCCTTTCTTCTCTCCCGTCCTTTCTTCCTTCCTTCCGTTCCCTCTCTCCATCCAATTGCTGGTGAAGATTGATTGAACACATTTTATGATCTACTAATTCATTAAAACAACTGTTTTAGTCAGGGTTTCTATTCCTGCACAAAAAGCATGACCAAAAAGCAAGTTGGGGAGGAAAGAGTTTATTCAGCTTACATTTCCACACTGCTGTTCATCACCAGAGGACGTCAGGACTGGAACTCAAGCAGGTCAGGAAACAGGAAATGATGCAGAAGCCATGGAGGGGTGCTGCCTACTGGCTTGCTTCTCCTGACTTGCTCAGCCTTCTTTCGTATAGAACCCAAGACTACCAGCCCACAGACGGTACTACCCATAATGTGCCCTCTGCTATTGATCACTAACTGAGAAATGCCTTATACCTGGATCTCATAGAGGCATTTTCTCAACTGAAGCTCCTTTCTCTGTGATAACTCCAGCTTGTGTCAAGTTGACACACAAAACTAGCCAGTAGAGCAACTATAGTATCATGATTCCAAATCTGAAAAAATAATATTAATAAATTTGGAGGGTGTGTTTCAAACTATAGCTTATTAAATATTTATTATCAAATTTTTTCCAAATTCTTTCTAGCCAAGACAAGAGGATGAGTTACTACAGTGTTTATTACAGGTATTTGAGTATAATGTTCTGCCTCAACAATTACCCCATCAGAAAGTCTCACTTTATAAAGCATTTAATTACTTAGTGCTCATGACGTAAATGTCACAGTTCAAGTACTTGATGGAGAAAAATATTAAATGAAGTGTACTTGTTTTGAAGATAATTTCATTTAACATCTCTTAAGCAGGGCATAATTAAGTTACTCTGTCATACAAAATGATGGAAGCTTTAAATAAGTAACAGCTGGTTACCCCAATGATGGAGCAACTGCAGGGAAGCCTTTAGCAAGGACAGCTGTGCAAACTGAACCCACACAGTATGCTAATAGACTTTTATTATAACTAAGGAAAATAGCTAGGGTGGAATGATATCGAGAGATGCAAATACTCCAACGAGTCCGTACCATTCTTAGAATGCATTCAATATCATTAAGTATTAGTAATAAAAATCAATGTGTTTCATTCCTGTGGCCAAAATGTTTCTCCTGGGCAGAGCAATCAGCCAATAGAGAGAAATGCGTACCTTTGAACAAAAGCACATTTATTTTTTTTTTTACTCGAAATAAAATTACTTTATTTTAATTAACACACATATACACACACACATCATACATCTACTTTAAAAAACATAACTAAAATACTTTTACAGTCCCCCAAATCTATACATCTCAGTCAATTTCTACATAGTTAGACTAGCTACTTTAAAGCAGTGGTACTCAAGTAGCTATTCTGGGCCATATTCAAACTAAATAAAGAATCAAATTAAATTTAGCCTTTATTTTAATATTATCATAAATTTTTAAAATGAGTGTTAAAATCTTATTTCAAAATTATCTGAATTTTATTTCTAAAAACTTTTGCACAATATCTTTCATGAACTTAGTTTTTCTTTTTTTATGAACTTAGATTTTTTAATCACCATGTAATGGTATTAAAGTTAGTTTTTGGTAAATATAACTTAACATTAAATATTAATATTAAAAATATTAAATAACACATTTTGGTGTACTAAGATTCTATTTTCAGAAAACTATTGCTTGATGCCTTCATCAGACTATTTTAAGGTTTAATTAATTAATTTGCTTGTGTGTCTGTATGCATGAATGAAGACAATTACAGAGGCCAGAAGAATGTGTTGGATCATCTGTAACAAGAAATACAGACATTTATGAGCTTCCATATTAGTCCTGGGAACTGAACCTTCCACAAGAACAATTGATCTTCTAAACCACCAAGTCACCTCCCCAACACCCTTTTGACAAACTTCTTAATGGTTACTTGATTTCAGTCATAAAAAAGGAAAGCATGAATTTGTCTGATACATTTTTTGGGGGAAGGTACATCAAAATTGTTCTTAGATCATATTGTTACCATTTTTTACTTGAAATCATTTTGAAGTGGTCACCTCATTCATTCTTGTAACCAATATCTTACTGCTTCATTTATTAAGCAAGCAGAGGGCTTTAGCAGCAAGGTAAATAGCACAAGACAAGGTGTGAACATCATTGCAGGCTGGGGTGTGCTTTAGATCCCCAGTCAGTAACTGAGATTTGTGAACTGATTGGACAGAAGACCCAAGAACCTTTGTTGGAGCTAAGAATGTGAAAGTGCTTGGTTCCTGGGGGTCTTGAAGAATATTTTAAACTGTTGTTCTCTAATGTAGTATTTATTAGTTTAATTCTTTTCTCATATATTACATCCTGACTGCACTTTCTCCTTCCTCTACATTCCAATTCTTGCCCCTTCCCCCAGATCCACTCCTCCTACATTTTCCTTCAGAAAGAGCAGGTCTCCCAAGGGATATCAAATAAACATGGCATAACTAGTTACAATTAGACTAGACACAAACCCTCATAGAAATTTAAGCCAGAAGTCTCTTTTATAGAAAAGTCAGGGTAAAAGTAAAGACAGGTTTCAGTGCTGCTAAATTATCAGTGAACAAGATCTTTGATGTTTTCCCTAAAGTTCTTCACCTGCTTAACAGATGTTTATATGTTCATGAATGTTTTTATTTATAAGGGTTACTCATCTTGATATTTACAGAGAATAGTCATTCAAAATGCATTTAGAATTAATAGAAAATGTGTGTTCAAAAGATACATATTATGAAACTATCTTAAGAACAAAGCATTATTACATTTTAGCTATTTCCCATTTTTGTAAATCTCCTTCATATCTAGCTTAATAAAAGATAATTGGTATTTTTATTTTCTTCTAGAGTGAATGCATATGATTTTTTTCAGTTAAAGCTGTTATGAAAACTGGTCTCACACAAATAATAAGATTAAAAAATGAAAAAAGTATTTTAATAACCTTTCCCAATAATTGTATTTTTATGTCACCAAGTTATTTGACTGCATTAGGTTTTAAAGGTTAGATGTGATATAGAATTCAGAGCCATACAGGTGACCTTTGCACATACTACTGTATCAACAGTTATTGGTCCATTTTGTACTTTGAATGGATTTTCAACTAGTCATCTATGTATTCATAATAATTGCATAACATCATATATTTATTAACTGGTAAATTACTCATTCACTAGGCAGCATATTCTTTGTTATTTACATATTCCATTGCACCACATTCCAAATATTTCAGTTGTTAATATTACCGTTAATCTAATCAAAAAATTATTTAACAAATAGAAAGTTATCAAACTCGTGGTAATGGCCCAAGTCTCCCAAAGAAACTTTTTATTTATTTTTTTTCTCTGATAGCTCAATTTCCACCATTGGAAACAAATACTGTTAAGTTATTTTCCTCAAAGTGAGAAGCTTAGCCCATTCACTATTCAAGGAAATATTTGCCTTATGCTCGTTTGAATAACCATAATTTAGGTCTCAGTCAGTCTGTCAAGTTAACAAACATCACTCCATAAAAAATTCTTACTGGTTTAGCAGCTTAACCTTACAAGAGCTTGAAGCATGCATTATTTGGCATCGTAAGTGTTTATTTTTCATGATGGAGACACCTGGTAAAATTGATCTTTTAAAAAGTCCTAATTTTGACTTTTATCAATAGCACTTACCTGAAATGGGTTTGTTTAAGGACATGTTGTTGGGAGTAGTGCCTCTTTTCTAGAAGCCCAGTACTCAGGAGGCTGAAGCAGGAATATTGTTACAAGTATGAAGCAAGCCTGGCACAACCGCCACCATCTTACTCACCACCATCATCATCATTCTCATCAAACAGTATACTCAATTCTATACTGTTTGTATTTTTACTTGGGAATTAGAATCATCACCACGCCTAGATTGTTAGTTCACCAGAATGAGGACTGACATAATATTTCTATTTTTATTACATTTGTTCAGAAGTATGATTGTGATAATGGTGTTTCTAACAATATATTGAATTTTTTTTCAATATTTCTGGGAGATCACAAACATACACATGATCCTATGAGCATAAATAAAGAGTAACACTTTGTGTCAGTTATGTTATATATATATATATATATTATGTTAGATAGTACATATAGGTACATATATATAAACTAGATAGTATACACACACCCATATATCTCAAAGACATGCTATATCTGCCATGGAATCTTAATTTATAAGCACAATTTAAAGCATGTAAATATCACAATACTGCAGCTCTCTCTATACAGTGAGTGGAAATAAAACTAGATTTCAAGATGGAAAGTCAACCTTACAGTGTCTTCACAGTGAAGACCTAAAGAGCCAGAGCATCTTATAGCAGCCACAAAACTAACCTGTGCCTCACTGTAACAGTAAAAAGCTCTCCCTGCTGTGACGTATAAATAAGCAATCTTAAAGGTTTTTATTTTTGAAACAAAATGATCACATTGAACATGTTACTATAACAATCTCCATACATGAAATTCTCACACTAATTGTAATCAGTTTTAGATGGCTAGACTGGCATTTCAGTAATGAGAAAAACTTGAGACACTTTTGATTCATATTGGAAAATTAAATCCCGGTGGTTTGAGGTACCTACCACTCCACTTAGAAAGAACTGATGCTATATTGGCAAGGTTCTATGTGTGCATATCTTTTGTGTGTAACACACATAAAGAAAGGACCGTGTAGTCCTATATTAGCACTTTGCTTGGTAAACCTTGAAAAATATTAAGACCAAAGAAGGGGAAAGAATAAGTTTTGTACGTATCACTACACAGAAATGTTTCAAAGTTCTAAACACTAATTTTTCTCCTTCTAAAATTGTATCCCCATCTACTGTTTCTGTATGTCATTTTCTGAAAATTGCCTGTGGATGGGTTAATTATGTGTTACTCTGAGTGGGCTCCTGATGGCCAGATGGATGGCAAACAGTATTTCTGAATGTGTTTATGAAGGTGCTTCCAGAATTGACTAGCATCTGAATCATTACAATGGTAAAGTAGATCCGCCCTCAGCAATTTGTTGACCATCACACAAGTATTGGAAGGCAGGACTAGAACAGTGGGGTATTTTCTTGTTTTTTTCCTGCCATATTACTGAGGACATTTCTCTGGAGCTCCTTGTTCTTGAACTTTAGACCCAGAATTTACAGCAATGCATCAGTCTCCCTCTAATTCTTGGACATTGGGTTTCTGTTTCTCCATCTTTCAGATGGCAGATGGTAGGTATTCTATTCTTTGTTGATTGATTGATTCATTGATTGATTGATTGCCTAAGTCAATTTTTACACAGTCATCTTTTTCAGATTTAAAACTATATCTTATTGTTTCAGGATGTATAAATAACTCTTACAAAGAATTTTAAACAACACACTGTGTCCTGGTTAATTCCTCTCCCTCCTTAAATATCCAAATAACTCTCATGTGTCCCCACCATCTTTGCTTCAGCCGAGTCCTTGCTAAAGACACTGTCTTCCCATGCTCACCAGGATTCCCTTAAATACAATAGCAACATGATGCTGAACTCATTATTTCCTTATGAAACCACCACAGTAGAAAGATCAGACTTAGAAACTTTCGGTAGTCAAACCTCCCATCTGCACCATAAACAGGTTCTATCTATGCATGCGACCTATTTTTTAAAAAAGAAAAGAAAAAAAAGAAAAGAAAAAGAAAAAAACCCTACAGAGGAGTAACTGTGCTGTGGCTAATTGCTCGGGTCTTCTGTTACTCATACAGATAGGTAAGGGAAGTCGTGTCTGTATGTAAAGAAGTCTCAGGAGGCTGACATCTGATTGAATATGCACTATGTTGGTGTTCCTATACTTCCTGCCCCACCTCATTTCTCCTCCCACATACCTGCTTCCAATATTTCCTTCTTAGCACCCAAGGTTCACTCACTTCTTTGCCTCAGGCTTCTGCTTTCAGTGAGACTCAAACTCAGTCAGCCATCACTTTTGATGGAACCTGCATGATATATTAATGACTTCAAGCAGATGATCTCTAACTCTAGAACATTCCTGCTAGGTTTCTACTTTAAGAATAAAAGATAATTTTACTTTAAAAAGAAATTTGGTTATATATTGAAAGCCACAAAGCTAATTCATCTCAACCAGGATATGAAAAATCTTTGAACTATTCAACTCTAACTTAGACTAGGTTATCTCTTATATAATGGTACTTTGGTCAGCAATTAGAAATAAGCTTAAATTCCTCCTATGTATCTTATCCTTTGAAAGAATATTTGAAACAATTAGAGGGATTTTTTTTTTTTTTAACAAATCTACATTTACCCTAAATACTATAGAGTCTGACTTTGGTAGTTTCTGATCAAAGTGATTCATCTTGAGATTTGAGAAACAAGCTTTGTCCTACAAACATATATTCTGTGTTGAGAGTTACCCAATATAATGGGCTATTTCACAGAAACTACATTTCTTTCTGTAGAAATTTTTTTCAATGTAGCCCCTCTTCTTCTTTATTACAATGAAATTTAATCCAACACTTATAAATGTTTGAAAACTAAATGGGTCCTAAAATACTGTAGATCTGTTTTCTGCATTTTTACAGTCATTTAAAATAAAGAGGGTATTGTTGTTTGTCACTTATGTTTTCATAAAACTTTTATGTGCTTCTTCACGGAACTTTAGGAAAAGAGATTACTCACAAATTTAGTGTGTTGCATTTTATAAGTATGTAAAACTAAATGCACAGAACTTTTCTGCAGAGTTTTTGCACTGTTAGAAAGATTGAGGTCATATAAACAACCAAATCCTAGAAGCAAAAGTATGTATATTTTGTTTCATTTCCATTTATGTTCTTTCTGTGATCCTTAATAAATTTACCCACAGGTATTTATGTATAAAATCAAGCTAATGATAGAAGTGCTTTTGAAAATAAAATACCAGTTGGAAATAATTTATTAATGAAAAGCTAATATATCTGTAGATGAGGAAATATGCCCCATCACATACATCCATTCTTCAATACCAGAATACTTTTATCATTCACACAGATTTTACATTTCCATGGTACCTATTCCCTATTCCCCAATTTTTTCCTTACTAAGTCAATGTCTAAACTGTTAAGTTGACATCAGAGAGGAAAAACACATCAAAACATTCTTTCTTTCTTGGTGCAATATTAATTATGGTGAATTTTGCAAGGCTAATAAACCAAGTAATTACATAATTAACATTTATGAAGAACTTTTATGAGTCAGGCATTGTTCTCAAAACACTACATTCATTATCTTATTATTATACAATCCATTTATAGTCCATAAGTCGGGTAATAGTCTTTACATAGTCTTCATATGAGGGAACTTGGACTGGGCAGGCAAGGGATCCCTGGCTTAGGGTAATAACATCATAATACAGCTGATCCCTAACCCAGCTTGCTTCTCTCCTGTGTCCTTGTTCCTACCACATTACCTCCTGCCAGTTTTCTATGAATATGACAGGTTTGTGTCAACCATGTGGTGATATATCACTAAGCACAATTGCTCTTCTAATGTCTAAATTAGCCTACAGTTTGAATTTATATTTGTTAGGTTGTAAGATTTGATACTAGAAATAGAACTATACTTTACCTACACTTTTGAAGGTGTTCCTGGCACATAAATCTCAAAATTAAGTAATTCTGTTCAGTAAGGGTTCCCCCCTTTGGAAATGCTAATGTACAATCTCAAAGTAATATAAGCAGAAATCACAAATAAACATGTAGAGGTCAGAAGCTACAGAACTCTGTTCTCTTCTTCTACCTTGTGGGTTGGGGATTGAATTCAGGTTGTTGGACTTGGTGGCAACTGCCCTAATTCACTTACCCATCCCAGCTGCCCACTTGTTTGTTTCTACTACAAAATGGAGATAAAAAACATTCTCCTAAAAAAGTATTTTACAATAAAGTTTCCTGTTCCTTTTGCTTAAATATCAAGTAGCACTAATGTATCTAATATAGAAAATGAAGGTTAAAAGGGATCTAACTCTAAGAAAACAGGGACTCTGTTACAAGGTGCACATGTAGGATTCCCAGGAGAGACAGAGCACTCCAGATCCAGAACAGAGTGGAAAGGAGGTGCTGAGCATGACCTTGAGCCAAAGGAGATCCTCCCTTAGAGTGTTGGTACAGTTTCTCCAGACAAAAGAGAGAAGCCTGTACCAAAGATAAATAAGAATGTGCTAACAGAGTAATTAGCATCTTTCTCTGAAGAACAAGTTTCCTGACAGGAAGGGTCTGGACCCTTGAAAACTCCCCTGGCAGCCTCTCTGCTGGAAGAAAATGAGCAGATGTCCATAGATCACATAGTCTTGCAGCTGTGCTTCTTTGACTATGGCAACCTAATCGAATAGAACACCAGACACTTTGATCCATCAGTTACTAGCTCTGTGACTTTGACCAAGCTTGTAACCTGTAACAGGCTGCTTTCACATTTTAAAATAGAAATAATGACCACCTTAGAGATTCCATTTGGAACTCTATCTGGGGGCCTCTCCAAACTCCCTCCTGCCCATACATCCTCCTGTATGTTTCCCCACATGAGGAGGGTGTGTGATTTATTTCATCAGTAAGATGAGTCAAAGACTCAAAAGATTCATCCTTCAGCTCCTTACAGGTTCTCTTCTCTTTTTTTCTTGAATATTTTATTTATTTATATTTCAAATGTTATCCCCTTTCCATGCTCCCCCCCAAATCCCCATGTCATCCCCCTCTCTCTGTTTCTATAAGGGTGCTCTCCCACCCACTCCCACCTCATCGCCCTGGCATTCCCCTACAGTGGGGAATCGAGCCTTCATAGAACCAAGGGCTTCTCCTTTCGTTGATGCCCAACAAGGCCATCCTCTGCTACATATGCAGCTGGGGCCATGGAGCAACAGTTCTCTTCTTTAGAATCGACTGCTGTAGGAGGCACATCAGGCTCTCTGCTACTGCAGTCATGAGGAACAGCTTCCTATGGTATGATTGACAGGTGAAGTCTCAGCTCTGAGTGGTTCTACTTTTCCTCTCTCATAGTGACTTTTGATAATCGGACTTCATGGCCACACAGGAAGGGTAGTATCACCAGGATGATGTAACATTCTCAGATCCAAACAGATTCTATTAGTAGTGTAAGTTCTCATCATTTTTACAGCCAAGATCACCTCAGTCAAATAGATGGACTAAACTTAAAACTGTGAGAAGCAAACATTTCAGTCTTAGGGCATCTCACCTGACCATATTCAGCATAATTTACAACATCACACCTAACAACTGTGCTGGATTTCAATAGCTATAGCTTCTACTATACCATAAAGAGAAATCCTTGGCCTTATGATATGTATTTTCATCTCTTTAAACAAACAAACAGAAATCAATGAGATTGAAAATGAAATTATAAGTCTAGCCTGGGAGCACATGACTTTAATCCTAGCATTAGGAGGCTGAGGCAGGCAGATTTCCATGAGTTCAAGGCCAGCCTGGTCTACAAGGAAAAGTCAAGTTTTAGGACAGCCAGAGTTACATAGTGAGACCCTATGTCCAACAACGAAACAAACAAAAAGAAAATCATGGTATAATACAGAAATGATGGAAAGTATTTGGATCAGGCCTCCTGTAGTATTCAGGTGAGCCCTTCCCTCATGGGGAAGATAAGACTGACAATATTCTGAACTATGTTTTTTTTAAATCTCAAGGAATCCTCTATATATGTCTTCAACTAGCACAAAAAGTTAAAGAAAAAAATACATACTTCAAGTCTTCAAAAACAGAATTTTCATACACGTCAATGTCTCCAGTAGTGATTAACAATGCAGACTTTAAATTGCATTTTTCCTGAAAGCATGTTGTTACATCCCTGGCCCAGGTTACTAAAATCACAAAATACAACATTTGAGAATGTATACAACACTTTCCCTTTGACTAAAACTTAATACTTAGAAATGCTATATATCTGGTTAAAGTAAATGGCTGCCTATAAAAAGTATGCTCCACTAATTTTACAGCATAAATAATTGTACGTGAACATTTACTAATGGCTTCCTTTTACAATGGCAAACACAATTTAAAAATCAGCTAAGTAAACAAAAATCACAGTATTTAAATAATGTAAAATGGTTTGTTCAAGTAGATATGGCCCATTATAATAATAACAATAAAAAGTACTTGTAAAGTGTGCTATAGCACTGAGAAAGCCTTTGGTCCTAGGCCAAGAGACAGCTCTGGAGAGAACTGCAACTCTATCCCAAATAAAGGGTTAGTGAGGCATGGGAAACTAAGGTCAGTCCTGAGAGGCTTTGAACACAAAATTATGTTACAGCCAGCTGAGCAAGCTGAAGTCTGCTCTTACCAATTGCAAAGTCAATGACTTGTAGTAGAAATCGGTGCAAGGAGACCCGGAGCCCTGTCTCTTCTATTTTATAGTTGTAATCTTACAAGAAATACCATCTAGAATAGGATTTTTTTATTTTTCATCAGGAGCAATGGGAGTGAGGAACCACATACAGACTTCATGAAATAGACAAAAGTTCTATGGGTGCTCAGTGATATTCCCTATACTGGTTGCAAAGACAGAACCAAGCCTCCTCCGTCTTTGATTCCACTGCAGGAAATGTATCAGTGTCTCCACTTTTGCTATCCGTGGGGATGGGGTGAGGTCTCAGGTTTTATGACGCACAGTGAAATCAGGGCACATGCTAGGGACTTTTCTGACTCAGGAAAGTTCTGCTGGAGTCACATGTCTTGTGGACTTTTAACTGCATCTGTAATTTGTCCACTTCTCTTTCTTAATGTAAATCCCTAAGATGTTTGTTTCTTATAAAACATGTGACTGTCACTATCTCTCCTTCCCTGAAGAAGTCACAGTAGCCTGAAACTCTCTGCCATATAGTTAGAGCAATTACAAAAGAAATTATCATGCCCTACTGTGTTTTCTATTGCCGTGATAAAGGCTATGACTGAAAGCAACTTGGGGAGAGAGGAGTTCATTTGCCTACCAAATTCCATCATTGGGAAGACAAGGCAACCACCTGAAATTAGGAACTAAAACAGAACCAGAAAGAATGCGTCTTGCTGTCTTCTTGCTCCTCTGGCTAATGGTCACCAACCTCTCTTGTAACGCTCAGGACAATCTGTCTAGGAGTGGTATGGCCCTCAGCTGGGGGGCACCCCCTCATTTATCATTGTTAAAGAAAATGCTCTACATGGTAGCTGACGGCCCCAATCTGATGGAGTCCTCTTCAGTGAAGTATCCCTCTTCCCAAATAATTCAGTTTGTATCAATTCGACAAACCAAACAAACAAAACACCTAACCACCTAGCCACTATAGAGGGACACCATAATTACAATGAGAAATGTGCCTCACCTGCTTTTCAGAGTGTCACCACAAAGAACCTTTATACACGTGTTTTCTTCATCTCTACCCTATGATACTTTGATATCACCAATAAACTGTAAATCTTTTTTTGTACTGAATATATATCTGTGGGTTATTAGTCGAATGGCATGCGCTTCTGCTGCCCCCAACCCAATTTACTGTCTCCACGGAGAAGGCATGAAATAGGGCAATATTCAATACTATGTACACAGAGGGAAGCTAAGAAATGTTGAACATCATGGCAATCAGGAATTTCAACATCTGTGCAAACCAGATGAGCACATCCTTGGTGGCCTGAAATAGAAGCAGCAACATACACAAACCGTCGGATGTGCAGCTGAGAAATGTTAACAATTTCTGCAAAACTGCACTCTATGCTTTAGCTTTCCCTTTGCTACATCATTTATTTCCATAAGTGCCTTATACATTCTCAACACAAAGACATTTAGATGCCACAAATTTCCGTTAGCCACTTATAGAAAACAGTATGCCAAGAGGCTGCCTTTCCAACATGGTTGTTTCTGGCTTCCAAAATTCAGGCTCCTTCAACCACCAAAATTAGACCTCTACCTGCGTTAGCTTTGTAAACTGCATCCACCTAAACTTCCTCATTTGCAAAGATGAGTTGAAAAGCTACTCTCTCTCTCTCTCTCTCTCTCTCTCTCTCTCTCTCTCTCTCTGCGTGTGTGTGTGTGTGTGTGTGTGTGTGAGAGAGAGAGAGAGAGAGAGAGAGAGAGAGAGAGAGACATCAACAGTTTCAGTTGGAGTTACCTACCATGGGCTTTTTTTATTTGACCTGTTACCCCTGTCTATCATCATAACTATTCAGAAATTGTTTTTCACCTTTATTTTTCTGAATAGAACCTATGTTCTCTGAAAGGCTTATAATCTATCTACAATTGGTAGAAGCGAAACATTTTACTTGTCAATTTGGCCTGGCACTGTTGGAACTGACCTATTAATGTGAATCGTAAGTGACAGGAAATTGGAAGCCGTATCGTGTTGAAAGATCCGTGTGGCAAAGCATAAGGGAAGAAGGGAAATCGATGCATCCGACATGAAAAAAGAGCTCTGCGCGGCAGTTGTCAGGAGCGGATTGGTAGGACTCCTGCTTCTTAGAGAGAACTTAAACATTTAAGCAAGCTCAGATTGCCACGCAGCAGATGTGTAGATGAGAACAGGGGAACCAAGGAAATACCTTCAGCCTGACATGTCTCCTGGGGAAGACCAGCAGGAATTTAAAAAGAAGTACCTCACATTTATCCAAGTGGCAGAAGGTTTGATGACATGATGTAAACTCTGGGGCCATGCACATCCTTTTACTCTACCCTCACTACAAAGCAAGGCCATTAGCCCTTTGGCTCCTGATCACTGGCAGGGGCCTCAGGAGAGGAAGCCTACTGGCAACAGTATTAGTTTCCAGGACCCCATCATAGCAGCGTAGGTAGCTGTTTCTGGCACACACCCCAGGGCAATTGAAAAGTCCACAACAGAAAACACTCCTGGGCACAAGAGACATTGTGTCTCCGAGAAAGGCAGAAATGGCGCTGCTGGCTGCATCCACTGATTGTCTGATTAATGCGCTGACAATTGATATTAAATATTTTATAGCATAATCTAGTTCACTTTTCCACCTTACTTTCCCCCTGCTCTATAGCAACGTGCATGAGCTTTACTGGCAGCACCTGCAAAGGATGAGCTCTAATGGATATAATGTAGCCGTGGTGTCAAATTAGGACTTTTATTACGTGAAATTTGATTATGGGTCATAAATTATGTATTTCTCTTACATTAACTGATGGAAGTAACTTGTTAATTAGAAGAAATCAAAGGTACTGACCTATAGTAAGCCTCTTCTGCATTTACTGTTGGCACAAAGTAGAATACAAATGCATATTTCTTGTTTTTTAGACATGTATAACTTTTAAAGTCCCCACTAAAACACCTCCCTCTCCTCTTCCTCTCTCTCCTCTTCCTCCTCCTCTCTCTCAGCCTCCCTTTCCCCCTCCCTCTCCTCCTTCATCTCTCCCTTCTCATTTCTTTATGAGCGTAATGAAAATCTGCTTTTGAAAGCTAGTCTAAATAGAGTTATTAACTATATTATCATTAATCTCACTGAGCAACAGAATACAAAACCCTTTGTTCCAACTGAAAATGTGCAGTTTGATTGACATTTTCCTTACTTATTTTTCTTCTGCCTCCAGTCCTTAGTCACCACCACTATATTCTTTATTCCTTCTTTTCTAGATTCAAAACATATATATTTTTTTTCTTGCTACCACAAGTTTTTATTTGTCCTGGGACTAGAAGGTAATGGATAGATGAATACAACAGGAAGGTAGAAATAAATTCCTCCTTTTGAGGGTCACCCCAAAATAGTCTATGACCCAACACCAGCATTCTGGTCCATCATCACTTCCTTGTGTGCCCTGATAAGAACTAGCCCACCTAGCAGCATTCATTTATCAGACACTGAGCTCCAAAACAGCGGTTCTTCTGAAAGGGTGTCCTTCTCTTCTCTGAAAGTCAAGAACTGCCTTTAAAAGACTCCTTTATTTTATCAAGACTTCCCTCCTCACGTCTGATTTTTGATCACAAATTTATAGGTCCTCTTCTACTAGCTTCAAGGTTACTGAGATCTACAATGTTTCCCTTTTGCCATCTTAGGACTGACAAGAAGATCTCAATTATTAAGCTTATTATGAATTAAATTAGCACTCTCTCCAATTTTTTTATTGTTCCAACCTCTTTTTGAAAATCTCCTTTAATTTTTTCTCTAATGGTTACTGTTGTTTCTTTTTTATTCCTTCGTGAACTCAAATTAAGTAGAATCTGTGTGTATCAAAAAATCACCTGCATTCAGATAAACCGAGTCCTAAAGCAACCACATTGATTTATTCACATGCTTGGTGTTATTTCAAATGGAAGAGAAAACAACCCTGGAGTAGCCATCTTTATCAACTGGCTTGCTTAGATTTAAGAACTCTTGGGGCTTTAGCTTTTTGTCTTTTGCTGCTTATTTTTAGTAAATTTATTGCAATATAATTAGATTCAGTGATATGAATCAATCTTAAGTTTAATTCAAAACAGCATAAGACATATACTTAGGTTTGCATCTGTGTTCGCGTGTGCACACACACACACACACACAGAAAGAGAGAGAGAGAGAGAGAGAGAGAGAGAGAGAGAGAGAGAGACCAGCTCATAACCAACCCCAGAACATACATATTGTATAAGAAAACTCCAAGACACATGGTTCTTTCTAAGACACTAAAAAACAAAACAAAACTGTTTTCTGTCCAGGTTAGAGCACCTTAGTTAGTGATGTCAATGCATAGGTAATAGGTGAGCTATTTTAAATTAACGCTGTGACTAGCATGAATATTATCTCCCTTCTTGAGAGTGAAATAACTGTTGATATTTTATAACCTCTTTATATAATCTAAATTATGTGATTATGAATATATATATATATAAATTTGGGGAAATCATCAGAAATGTATCTTTTATGCAAACCAGCATGGTAAATAGTAAGAATATAAAAAATTAGTCTAACACGACTTTCTCAATGAATACAAATACAAATATACACACTGTGATAGAAATTACGTTTGTCTGGAATAAGAGGAAGAGATGAAAAGGATTCTGGTGTCCTGTGTTTTCCATACAGAATTAATAAAAACGATGTCTTAACAGAAAGCAGATCTAACAGCAGTAAGCCTCACAATGGCTGCAACCTGAGTCGAGTTGTGGGTTGAAAGGAGACCGTATGTGTTACAAGCTTGAAGCCGACACAAAATCTATGATGATTTTCAATCCCTAGACAAACATGGTCTCCGCATCCTTCCTGCAAGAAACCATCCCTGGATTTGGTGAAGGACAGACTTTAGACAACAGGGGCCAGCAGCAATTAGGAGATGAAGAGGGATACATCTGGTAGAATAAGTGATAAACTTCAGGGCCTTGAACCTTCTTAGAGGGATTCATAATGAGGGCACAATGTAAGATTTAAGAAGTTTCTGGAAAATTTTAGAATTTAGAGATTTTGGTTACAGAATCCTTGTGTGGAATGAAAGAGACAGAATAGTCAGTGCTCATGGGCCCCAGATTGTCCTAATACACAAGAGATTAGATTCTAGGAAAAAAAAAAAAAAACCCTGATCTCCATTCTTGATTTTTTTTTTTTCCTTTTGGAATATATTCTGGACGTATGAGACATTCTCTCCAGCAGTGACTAGAAATATAGGGCTGGCAATAAAGAAGAGGTCAGAAATGAAAATAATATGTCAAAACAATAGCATGCAGAGAGAAACTGCATCGAATATACTCTGCAATTTAATTTACAAGAAATGAAATAGTTCTTGGCACAGAATAATAAGTGTAAAAAAGCATGACCAATTATCTTATAGTAGAGGCTCATTCTTTGCTGGTAATCTAAGTAGGACTCCCTTATATAATTTTTAATGTATTATAAATGTGCTATGAGTCATGGTATTAATCCAAAAGGGATTCAGGTTAATTTTAATTTCAATGGATCAAATTAGCATTTATGGATGTTTACGTATTTTGCTGACCATTATGCTATTTGTTTTCTATTATATTCTCTGTGTTTGTTTATAAAAACCACAATAATTAATATTGCTAAACTTTAAAGATAAATGTCTTTAATTCTATACTTTACTTTCATAATTCCTCTACAAATTCTTTTTATTAGATTTGTAAACAACCAGTATTATGATATTTATTTGACTAATGGTAAGATCTTGTCCACATATCAAATACTTTGTAAATGAATCTCTAAAAGTTCTGCGTAGGTTACTTATTTTTAACTGCAGGGAGAGTCATAAAAGTAAGTGCAAGCATTTTAATTCTACAAATCTTTTAAAAATGAGTAAGGGGGAAAGTATATCTCAGTGGGTAGACTGTATGCTTAGCATGCCCAAGTGCCTGAGTTCAATTCCAAGCACACACAAAAAAAGTTTTTAAAATGCAATTTAAAATAAGCAGGGAGATAGAAAGTGATTCTTTAAAACTCATAGAATAGTTGAAAAAACTTGCCCTTATAGAGAGGTACTTGAGATATTGACTGTCTGTGAATCAGTATTATTAATAGACGACATTCATAGAATATTTGGACTCAAGCTGTGGGTACAACAAAATATTCATTATATATCTGATAGCCCATTTGATGATATTGAAAGGAATCAAAAATCCCCAAAATAATACTTCTTACATTCAACTTGGATGAGCACCTGGAGCCAGAGAAATATTCACAAAATAGAAGGAGAAACAAACATGGTTGGGATTGAGGAAGAGGGAGGGAGGAGATAAGTACAATTAATACAAACAACATGAAAGTGCTACCCAACCACAAAGATACCAGGTACTACGAGAACCTAGAGTGTGTAAGAGAAATGAAATAAGAGAGCTTGAGGATGTTGTCATGGGGGTCTGGATAATTTTACACAAGGCCAGAAGAAGATGAACCAGTTCTAGAAATCTAGCCATCAGAAGACTTAAACCACATCAGAGAAAATCCCAGGAAGGCAGGCAGTTTGTATCTGAGAATATGACATCAGCGTAGGTTGCTTCATTGAGGAAGAACAAATTGATGGGCCCAAGAAGACTGATATCAGGCCTGGGCAGGCCACCTGTGCGCAGTATGGATTTAAATCAGCCAGAACTCAAGGGCAGCAGCAGGGAGCATGTTGTGGGGGGGATCAATGTCTGGCTGAAATGGTGCTTATAAAGCATTTACAGGGGTTACTGGCTAGATTTGATCTACTTCTTAAAGCAGGCTCAGAAGTAAGTTTGGATTGATTACAGTTACCACTCAACCTGTTGGGATTAGATATAAACTCCTTGTCTTAACGGAGAATGTGCCATTACAGGAGTTGATGACTGCCTATAAATATTTGAGCTTCAGGGACTAGGGATGATATTACAAGGATGAAAAAAATTCAGCAAATTTCTAATTTGATTATTTCAGAATGGGGAAAAAATGGAAAACAGCCACTTACCCTTGAATGCGATAGCAGTAAAATGCCAAATCTATGTAATGACAAGCTATATAATGACATACTAGGGTAGGCTCTTTGATAGTCTGCAAGGGCAACACTCTTTTAAAAAATGCAAATGAGGAGCCTTCTTCCAGGATGTGTTTACAGGAGAGAGAAAATTTCCAAAACTATCTTATTAAAGTGTAAGAAACAAAAACAACAACAAAAAAAAAAAACAAAAAAAACAACTCAACTGCAATCTCTTTTTAATATGCAAATTGTCTAAATTAGCATATGTAAAACAATACTAATTTTAAAGAGTAAATATGAATATTTGTACTTGACTTTTAAAGAAGGCTTGGTACAATATTGACAGAAAAATAAACCTCTAGTTTACGTGCTGAGACTGTTGTACTAATAACTCTACAGATCTCAGTGTTCTAATTTTATATTCTAAAATAGCGGTTCAGACTTTATTTCTCATGAGCTATGCTGCTAAATTATTAGGGAATGTCTTTCAGCTTATTGCTCAGTTAATACATTTTAAAAACTTCAGGCATAAATATGCTGCTGAATGAATACATACTTTAACAGGTAATTTGAGCTATTCAATACAGACAATTGGAGAGTAGACATAAGGACCAACCGCAGTGCAGAGTGTGCTGATGACTGAGGCCTGTCTGCTCCTTAGAGAACAGTCCCTGGCTTCATGCTCCAAGAAAAGGCCCTCATAATCATCCACCACCCACAGTGTTGAGATCATGGGTCTCATGCTTTACATAGGGAGGGGCCCAGTTCCTACAGCAACTGAAATTAGGTGAAAGATAGGGAACCAGATTCAAAGATGCCCCAATAAAGCAAGTCACAGGAACTGATCCCCATTTCATTTCTCTTTCTGATGCAGTTGCTAATCTGTGGGGAAGTGATGTTCTCCCCTCATGAAGAAACACATTTTCAGCTGTGAGAATGAAGACAAAGAAAACAGCTACCGAGCAAAAGGGTAGCAGGGCGGAGAAAGTGGGTCAGAACACACAGTGGTAAGATGAACATGAGTGACTCTGGAAAGGAAAGAACTAACAGGAGGCAATAATGTTCACATCATTAGCCTAGTGTTCCCTTCATGAATAAAAGTTAAAGCAAACAAAATAAGATGATCAAGTTTATCATGTCCCATAAAGGACCTTTTGGAAGGTAAAATATTGAAATGAGAAAAACACCAGATAGAAAGTGACCTATAAAGGAAGCTTTGAAGAAATTAAACTTTTCATAAAAAACACACCTTTTAGCAGCAGATATGGTGATGAACTTCTTGACAAATTTTCTAATTCTTGCATATTTACAAACTTCAGCTTAAGATAATTTAATTCAATGTGAACTTCAAAAATAGGTATATAAAGTATACTGAAAAACTAACCTAATATATGCATTAAAAATTGTTGTATATATAATGGAATTCTATTGACCCTCAAAGAAAAAGTGAAATACATCATTTGTAGGAAAATATATGCATGTTTATCATGCTATGTGAAATCATTCCAACTCATGAAGAAAAACATGTCATGATTTCTTTCATATGGGCAATCTAAAGAAATACAATGACTTGAAATCAAAGGTGGCATTATTAGCAATATTGAAAGAGATCAGGGGAGAATGATTTATGATTATAATAGAAATGTGATTTGGGCAAAGTTTACTATGTGCATGTATGAACTTTGTCCTTACTTTGTATAATTATTAGATGCTGTTTTTCTAATATAATATAAGGAAGACATGTTGAAGTCAACCACCATAGCAGACTTCTCATTCCCCACTACCAGTGTAATAAGCATTCTTTACCCATGCTTATACAAGAAGAGATATACATGAACACATAAGGTAAGACACATGACCAATGATGCACGAGCATATGTAGCACCAATCACTATAGGACTATATCACAAAGCCCATGCTACATACTCTCATCTCCTGCCTACAACTTCCAGGTAGTCTCTTTAAGAGTGACCTTATTAGAGGATAATGTTCTTAGAAAGTCACCCATTCCACTTCAAGCTTTTCATGAGTGCCTTAGAGGCATTGAGACTTGAGAGTTATGGTGATGTGGCATAACCTATTAGCTGTCTTTCCAGTTTTATTTTACTCATGATATTTTGACTGATATAATATGACATATAATTTTCAGAAAGAAATCCCAAAATTTTCCATGCATCTTGGAAATGTAAATACAATTTTTGGGAAATCATATAAGTCATTATAAATCCCAAAATCCTTAATAAATGCTGACCAACTTATACATGTTGTACTTAAAAAGATATAACTTTATTAAAATTTAAATTAGGTAAGTTTATATTTTTTGTTTTCAAGTTTGGTAGCATATATCATTTTATTCTTCCTTTATAATACAGACTCTTCCTTACTAGCTTTTCCCCCTAATTACCACTATTGTAAAAAACATACACATACATACACACACACATATAAAACTAATGCTTTTGTATGTTACTATTTTATATTTTGTCTCAATATACATATGAAACATTGTATTTTAAAATATAAATTAATCAATTATTTCTATATTATTCTGTCAAAACTCTGTATATTAATAAAGAAATTTCTATTTTGTCAGTTTAAGTCCTCTACTAAGATATTAAGCTAGTATTTATACAAGAGAAGTGATTATATTCCAAAAATTTGATCAAAGTATTATAGATAATTAGCCTTCCTATACTCAAAGGACAAACAGGCTGAGAAAGAAGTTAGGGAAATAACACCCTTCACAATTGTCACAAACAATATAAAACATCTTGGTGTGACTCTAACCAAACAATTGGAAGATCTGTATGACAAGAACTTCAAATCTCTGAAGAAAGAAATCGAAGAAGACCTCAGAAGATGGAAATATCTTCCATGCTTATGGATCGGCAGGATTAATATAGTTAAAATGGCTATCCAGCCAAAAGCATTCTACAGATTCAATGCAATCCCCATCAAAATCCCAACTCAATTCTTCATAGACCTAGAAAGAATAATTCTCAAATTCATATGGAATAACAAAAAACCCAGGATAGCAAAAACTCTTCTCAATAATAAAAGGACTTCTGGGGGAATCAGTCTGCCTGACTTCAAGCTGTACTATAGAGCAGTAGTGATAAAAACTGCATAGTATTAGTACAGTAACAGGCAGGTAGATCAATGGAATAGAATCAAAGACCCAGAAATGAACCCACACACTTATGGTTACTTGATCTTTGACAAAGGAGCTAAAACCATCCAGTGGAAAAAAGACAGCATTTTCAACAAATGGTGCTGGTTCAACTAGCTGTCTACATGTAGAAGATTGTGAATTGATCCATTCCTATCTCCCTGAACAAAGCTCAAGTCCAAGTGGATCAAGGATCTCCACATAAAACCAGATACCCTGAATCTAATAGAAGAGAAAGTGGGGAAGAGTCTTGAACACATAGGCACAGGGGAAAAGTTCCTTAACAGGACACCAAAGGCTTATGCTCTAAGATCAAGAATCTACAAATGGGTCCTCATGAAATTACAAAGCTTCTGTAAGTCAAAGGACACTGTAAATAGGACAAAATGGCAACCTACAGGTTGGGAAGAAATCTTTACCAATCCTACATTCAAAGGAGGGCTGATATCAAATATATACAAAGAACTCAAGAAGCTAGACTTCAGAGATTCAAATAACCCTATCAAAAAATGGGGAACAGAGCTAAACAGAGAATTCTCAACTGAGGAAATGAGAGTGGATGAGAAGCACCTAAAGAAATGTTCAACATCCTTAGTCATCAGAGAAATGCAAATCAAAACAACCCTGAGATTCCACCTCACACCAATCAGAATGGCTAAAATCAAAAACTCAGGTGACAGAAGAAGTTGGAGAGGATGTGGAGAAGAAGGAACACTCCTCCATTGCTGGTGGAATTCAAGTTGATACAACCTCTCTGGAAATCAGTTTGACAGACCCTCAGAAAAATGAACATAATACTACCTGAGGACCCAGCTATTCCACTCCTGGGCATATACCCAGAAGATGCTCTAACATGTAATAAAGACACATGCTCCACTATGTTCATAGCAGCCATATTTATAATACCCGGTAACTGGAAACAACCCAGATGTCCCTCAACAGATGATTGGATAGAGAAAATGTGGTACATTTACACAATGGAATACTACTCAGCTATTAAAAACAATGACTTCAAGAAATTCTTCGGCAAATGGATGGATCTTGAAAATATCTTCCTGAGCAAGCTAACCCAGTCACAAAAGAATGAACATGGTATGTACTCACTGATGTGTGATTATTAGCCCAAAAGTTCAGAAAACCCAAGAGTCACTTCACAGCAACCATTGGGCTGAGCTTGAGGTCCCAGAAAGAGGAGTTGGAAAAGGGACTGAAGGAGTTGAGGGAGTTGCCAGTCCCATGGAGGGAGCAACAGTGTCCACTGGCCTGACCTCCCAATGCTCCTGGAAACTAGATAACCAACCAAAGAATACACCTGTAGGGACCCATGGTGCTGACCACATACGCGGCAGAGGAGGTCTTGGTATCCATCAGGGGCAGGAGAGGCCTTTGGGCCTGAGGATGTTAGATCCCCCAGTATAGGAGAATGCCAAGGAGGGAAGACAAGAGTGGGTTGGTGTGTGGGTGGGGGAATACCCCCATAGAGGCTGGGGGAGGGAGGAGGGAATAGGGAAGTTCCCAAGGGGAGTCTGGAAAGGGGGAAACATTTGAAATATAAATAAAGTATCAAAAATAAATAAATAAAGGAACAAGAAAAAAAATTTCTTACCCACTAATTTCCAAAAGCAAAGTTTTTATTACTAACGCTTGTGCAAAATATCCAGTTCAAAACTTACAAATAATGATGGTGGATAGGGAAGCCAAATTACAGAGACCTTCATACCAAAAAGTAAAGATTAATGTCTTCTATTGTGCAGCTGGAGTCCTTTATCAGTTTCAAGTCTCCAACATACAGTAACAAACAGAGATGCTACTCTTGTCAACAATTAGGTTGCATGCTGATGATGCAAGGACACCGTTACCAGCCTAAAATTGATCTGCTGTAAAAAGCAGTTACAGTCATATAAAACCCATATAAAAACCATGATGTTTGCCTCTGATCACCAACCAGCTTTCCAATGGTATGTTACTTACTATGTAGGCTAATTATTCTAACCATTAATTAACAAATCATAAATCCAACTTGCCATAATTTCATATCTTTAGGGTTGGCATGAATGGTCCATCAGCTCACATCTTTCCACATTTTTTTTTCATAGAATGTGCAGATTTAATGGTTTCTCATGTAATCCCAAATCTAAAGATGGACATTACTTCATGGAGCTAGTTCAGACCAATGGTGAAGAGAAAACCTCTCCAAGTCTGAGACAAAAATTAGTACTTCTTATATCATGGAACAAAATACCTACCACTCACTTTTGTGACTATTTACAAAGCTGAAGGCAAATTTTAAGTCTACAAAGAAAAGGTAAGAAACAATAACTATTAACTAACCCTTTGCATTTTTTAGGTTTGAATTCACTTTAAAAATACTTTTTTATGTACAATTTAAAAGGGAACATCGTCTATTCTAAAGTATATAGCATGAGGTCAGGTCTTAATGCATGTATTCATTATAAAAATGATCACTGTGACTAAGCTAATGGTGGGGACATAGTCAATTTCAAGATTATAGCACATTAGTTAAGTAAAGTCACTATACTTTCATTAGCTGTCATGTATTAATGAAACTTTGTACCTTTTGTCCAGTTTTTCCATTTCCCCTGTTTCCAATTTCAGTCTACACAAATGGTTCTCAACCTTCTTGATGCTATGACATTTTCATATAATTCCTCATGTTGGGGTAACCCCAACCATAAAATTATTCTTGTTGCTACTTCATAATTGTAATTTTTCTACTGTTGTTAATCATAATGTAAATATTTGCTATGAGGATATATGATATATGACCCCTGTGAAAGGCTTGGTTGAGCCCAAATTGGGTCCTGACCCACAGACAGAGAATTTTTAATCTCATTCTTTCTATGAGTTTGCCTAACTTACATTACACATGTGAGTTAAATCAGGTTTTGTTATTTTCATATCTACACTATTTCCTTACTCTCCAGTTCAACCATGTTAACACAAAAGGCAGATCTCCCATGTGCTATGTGGCTACAGAACACTCAAGTGTGCATATATATCATGTGTTCTTATTGTTCTTATTTCTTCAATGACTATATGCTGAAAGTGTCCATACCCCTCCTTATGAGGGCTTCAAGTGTGTTCATTGCAAAATACTTACCTTAGCAATCTAAGTGTCTTATCTACTAGATTTTTATATGCTTCCATAAGGATCTGACTTTGCAGAAAACTATTTCCCTTCTGTAAAAATCACCTTCAATGTTTATATATTATATAAACAATGTTCAATATATTTATGAATTTTATTTTGTTTGGTTTCTTGAGACAGGTTTCATTGTGTAGCACATGATGGCTTAGAATAGTAAGTTTTCTGCCTCTGCCTTGCAAATGCTATGTTGCAGGCATGTATCCAGTTAATAAATGTTCTTCAGTGTGTACTGTATAGCTTCTGCTAGATAAGAGAATATATAAATATTATAACTTTAAAGAGGATACAGTCTATTGATGGTACTGATGAAAATTTATATGTAAAATATAAAACTGCAGTAAATTGCAAACACAATGTCACAGAAGTGGAAGGAGAGAAAGCTAATCTAATCTTACGATGGTCTCTTTAAATGGTCTACAGAAAAATAAGTGCCCCTTTATCTCATTACCCCATATATTTTACCCAAGGCCAGTGTTCTCTATGATAATGACATTAATTTTGCAGCTAGAGTGCATAGTTTCCAAATCCAGACATACCAATCTCTTTTCTCTGTATCTTCACCCAAGTCATATCTCCTCTGACTATTGACAAATTTCTTTCCCTGATTCATCTATCAAATTCAATAAGCACAGTACATGTTTCATGGTATTGAGTGAAGATTAATTGGATCAATATACTTTGGACACTACTACAATAGTATCTATTCCTACATAATTAATAAATATTGACTTTAGCCTATCAGTTCCTCTTCAGCGATCAGAATTTTTACTTATATAACTGTAACCTTTAGTAAAGCTAGTTTCAATTCTGAGATTTATTCAAAATGCAAACAATAGACACAAGAGAGGAAGACTCTTTTTATAGATCCATTGGTTCTTTTTTTTTTTTCCTTGATTTGTATTAAGCTACTATATTCCCAAACCAAGGTCAAAACTCATGTTCTGAGCTAAAGAACCTTCTGAGTCTATGAGAAGTTCCTTCTGCCTAGAATTGCTTTTTTTCCTTACAGGAAATGTAAATGAATATAAACCTCACCAGTACATCCTCAACCCTACTGCCCTCTGTCTCCCCAGCATTTCCCACGATCTCAGTTTGTTTTACCAAAATCCCATTTCTATCAATCAAAATATCTTCTGTGTCTGAACTCTCCCTTTTCTGAGTTACCATCTTCATCTTTAAGAGAACTAGGTTTTTACTGTTTTATGCACATTGATGCTGAAGGGTGCCTAGACATGGGAAGGACAGACTGGTAACATAATGAACTCATTGGCATATGCACTAATTAAAACTGAGGAAGAAAATCACACTCCAATTTGAAGTTTCTGGACTACATTATATGATTAAATATTTTGTAAATCTTTACTCCATAGTCACATACACTGGGTAATATACAGAGAGCACGGGCATTTTTCACATTTCCAAAGGTTGATTAACCAAAATACTAAATACACACACATCTCAAGAACTCCATTTTACAGCTTCACATGACAAAAGAAAAAAGTAGAGGCTCTCTTCATAAAAGCCTCATAGGAAATGACAGTCATTCATGAACATAGAGTCTCCGTAACCTAAAGTTCTTATTAGCTCTCGCTCTCAAGACTATTAAATTCACAAATAAATTTCAACAAAAGGATTTGAGTAGTCAAATATTCAAGGCATAGTCATTCTAAATTAATGAAATCCATCTATTATTTTAGTTATATATTTTAGTAACTTCTGAAATAGACAGAATTTTACCTCAAGTGTTATAATAGCTGTTATCAAACTGTAAGGCTTTTCTGGCTCAAAATTAGTAAGTATAATCTTTTATTACTGTTTACCTTATCTCTCTAGAGGAGAGTAAATGGGTTAAGTGATATGGACTCTCTTTCAATTGATCCAACATCTGCATTAGGAATAGGTGGGAGACATAATCACGTTATATCTAAACCCTAGAAGATATGAACATGTAAGTACTGTTAAACTGTATGATGCATATGAGGTAGTAACTGTGTTCACAAGAACCAGAGAACTGATCAAGTACAAATATAAACATGATGTTAAAATGTATATTATATTATTGCTACTGTTTCCTAATTATTTTATTAGACAAAAGAATAAACATTGGCTACAAAAAATACAAAATCGTCAGGCAGTGGTGGCACACACCTTTAATCCTAGCACTTGGGAGGCAGAGGCAGGCAGATTTCTGAGTTCAAGGCCAGCCTGGTCTACAGAGTGAGTTCCAGGACAGCCAGGGCTATACAAAGAAATCTTGTATCAAAAAAACAAAAAAAACAAACAAATAAACAAAAAAGCAAAATCATGGTAGAATACTGAAATTAGGGGTCAGAAATAATATTTTCAGATAAAAGAGGTTTTGATGCTTTTTCTTCTAATTAATGCTTAAAATATTAATTAATGATTGATGACATAGATGTCATAGATGTCATGTGGTAGGATTTTCATTTTTAACTGTGGATTATGATAACAGAAAGATCGTTGAAAAAGATCTATTATTATTTATTTTATTATTTCATGAAACTCAGAAACATGTATATTTGTTCAGAGAATTGCTGATGGACTTGGAATTAATTTAAATAAAAATGGAGGAGATTAATACAAGCCAAATTCATCATGAAATCAATTATAATCTAGGCATATTAAGAAGATGAATATGGAGTAGAGAGTACAATAAAACAAGGTAATAATAAAAATAAGTACTGCTCTTGTCCACTGAAGACACACCATTTGTTAGATAAAAGAAACCTGATCCACGGTTCCAAAATCCCTTTGATATAATTGCTATACCCAATAAACAGATTTGTTTCATTGAAAGTATACTGGTTTAACTTAGAGGTAATAAAATATCAAAAACTTAGAGGTAATAATATTAATAAATAAATAAAATAAAAACTTAGAGGTAATAAAATGTCAACATGCAAAACTCAGAGCAAATCTAACATCTGAGCTAAACACAGTAAAGAAAAAAGTATCTAGGGTAGAAAAAAATCTTAAATAATATCACTCGTTTCTCTATTAATGGCACAGGCAATGAAAATATGATGATAATGCAGGTGAAGAATACAACTTCAGAGCTTCCAAAGTTGAGACAGTTGAATAACGATCCTTATTATAGTATAAATGAATAGAAAATGTTAACTGCACAAACATGCATGCACGCATGCAGGCATGCATGCACACTGACTATTCAAAGAAGGAAAGGTGAACTCTCCTTGAGGTACACTACAGAAATACTAAACTACACCTGGACTGAATGACACTGACAAAGTATTTCTGGCACAAAGCAGACTTAGAAACAAGGATTTATTTGCTTATTTACTTAGTATCGCTGCATGTCTCATTTCTTTTGATGAATTGTATTGCCTTTAGAAACTGAATTAAACAGTCATATGACATTCAGTGACATTCCTGGCTCAGCTGAAATACACTTTTAAAAGACAATTAAAAAAGCAAAAACAAAACAAACAACTCAGCAGGATTCAAGAGCAGACATGACTTCCAAATAACAGCTGAAGTGATTTTCTTATTAATAAAGGGATTTACCAAATCCTCTTCCAGAACTGACCTGGACTATTACAATCCATTCTTGTTAAGATTTCAAGCAAAATTCAACAAATATTTGTAATGGAGAAATAAAATAAAATATTTAAAAAACCTTTTGAAGAAAATAAACATATTTAGGGTGAAAACAAAACACAAATGAAGCAGAATGGTTATTGTCATATCTAAAAAAGATTGATCTCTCCCAAAATGTAAGATTATCATTGTCTTGTTATTATATTCTTTTATGGTTCCATTGGTGTATATTTAAAAGAGAATTCCTTTTTTTATTATTTTTTTGTTTGCTTGTTTTTTGTTTTTATTTTCCGAAGTACAAAAGACAATGAGATCTTATGCATGAGGATCAAACAGACTGGACCAAACTATAGTGCAAAGACAATCCTAATGACCAGGCAGTGCAGGCTGCTCTGTTCTTTACATTGATTTTATTTTGGGTGTCTGTGGTACTGAGGTTTGAACTCAGGACATCACTAGGGATTACTGACATATTTTTGGAACCATACATGGTTATGCTTGTAGCTGCTCAGCTGTTCAAAACTGTTGCTCTGTACTGCCAACAACAAGCCTGAAAAGTAAAATAGGTCTGGTTCAGGATAGATTTTGGAGTAAAGTGTGTGTTTCTGCACATGAAAAGTTTTATTTGGATTTTAAATGTTTCCATATTTAGGCGCCATGAAGATTAAGAACTACCCCTAATGTCGCTCTTCTATATCTTTGCCAACTCTTGGTAGTTTACTTTCTTTCTTTCTTTCTTTTTCATACTTTCTTTACATTTCAAATGTTTTCCCCTTTCCAGATCTCCCCTCTGGAACCTCCCCATTCCCTTCCCCCTCCCCCTGTTACTATGGGGCCCTAAAAAAGAATTCTTAACCACTACATTGACTGGAATCTTTGCTGTCAATTATTTTATTAGTTTGAGATATTAAAGTTCTTCTCTAAGTATCATCTGAACATACAGGGTTTATCGTCAGTTCTTGATGGGACACAGAATCTCTATAGATATTTTTTATATATGAGTATGTAGGTATCATAGTTGTCTATGTGTCCTTATGAACCTACATGTGCTGATATGCATGTCTATGTGAAAGCCAGAGGCTGACATCATGATGTGTTCTTCTACTACTCTCTACCATACGTTTTGAGATAGAGTCTCTCAAAAGACCTGGAGATTCCCAGTTTGTCTAGATTGACTGGCCATCAAGTCCCAGTCATCCTCCTACCTCTACCTCTCCAGCACTAAGCTTAAAGATTCACATCATCGTGCCCAGATTTTTACATGAGAGCTAAGGAACTAAATAAGCATTTTACCAATCAGGCTGTTGCATTACCCCACTTAAGCTAATTCTTAATACTGACACTGTGATCTGTACAGATTCCTTCACGGCCCCTTTCCACAATGCCACATACTTGTAAACTATCTGACAAAACCTAAAAATCTCTCTTTAGACATAGGAAAAGTATGAATCATATGGTCTTGAATAACTGTCTACTTGAGAATTTAGCATTTGGCCTTGCCCTTATCTGTACCACATCCCTGTAACCTGCTTATTTTAAAGTCCTGTCAAAAGGTACTAACAAAGAAGATCTGGGCAGAGGTAGTCTTAACATTCACAAACATTAAAATATTTGGGGGTATGAATTCAATATAGAGACAACTGTCAAATGGTATAGGAGGAATATCAGGTTTTCCAGGGTCTCCATGTATACAGAAAACTCTGTCACCCTGAAGAATCTCAGAAAAATACTTAGAACTTCAAGGCTATGTGCATGCTCAAGTTTGCATATGACAAGATAAACTGCCTTCCCCTGGTTTCCATTTTTGTCGAATTCTAGTATCTGCTGGTGTGAGCATGAGATATGATAAACTTTGATATAATGCTTTCCTTGAGACTTTAGGTTGAACTCATCTTGGACAAATCTAGGAACAAACAGACAATGTTTTATACTTCTTGTGATTTTTTTAAAGTAATGCTTCCCTCCAGGAGGATTGTGGTGAGAATATCACTATGAGTTCTATTTTATATCTAGTTGAAAACAGGTGTCTGGAAAGTCACCACAGAAACCGTTAAGAAGATGAATAAAATGAATCTAAGAATTGACTATGTTAACTTTGTGTTAATGGGATCAAATTCTTTGAAGACAAGAAAACGAAATGTGGGGCAAAGGACAAGGAATGTACTAATAATATAAATTGAAAAAAGCTAAAACTGCAGCAAAAATGTGTGTGATTAATGCTAGAGAGAAGACTTCAATCAACCTTCTAAAACTCTAAGTGTTAACTCTAAGTGGTAGTGATGTGCTACCGCAAGGGAATCCCTGCTATACCTGTGAGTAACAACACATAAGAATGTCAAAAAGCCAAGCAAGAAATAAATATGTTTTAAAAAATCATTGTCTATTACTGATGTTATGTTGTGATTGCAGACAGGAGCCTAGCATGGCTGTCCTCTGATAGGCTCTATCAACAGCTGACTGAGACATGCAGGTACTTACAGCCAAGTATTGGACTGAGGTCGGGACCTCAGTGGAAAAGTTAGGGAAGGTTTGAAGAAACTGAATAGGATGGCAACCCCATAGGAAGACCAACAGTGTCAACTAACTGGACCCCTGGGAGATCCCAATGACTAAGCCACAGGCTAGTCATAGCTACCACCACATATGTAGCAGAGAACTGCCTTGTCTAGCCTTAGTGGGAGAGGATGTACCTAACCTGTAGAGACTTGATACCCCAGGAGGGGTTATACCTAGGGAGGCATCCCTGGGAAGCAATGGGGAAGGGGGAAGAACTCTTTGATGAGGAAACTGAAGGAGGTCAACATCTGGGATATAAATAAATAAAATAATTAATTAATAGAAAAAAATCATATCTGCTGCCAAGTATAGGAAAACATTTTCTCATTTGGAAAACTAATTGAGTTAAATTAAAACAAAAACTTGATATTCTGAAAAGAGACTTAGCCAATACAAGAGGCCATAGGTACAAAATAAAAATTTCACTGGAAATAAAAATGTTTAAAGAAAATTTTATCCCTATGGACTGATAACAAGTGTTGGAAGAAAATGGGCCCCTGAGTTCCTTCGCAATTTTGGCTGTGATTCTCTGCACCTGTTTTGGTCAGCTGCTGTGTGGACCTTCCCAGAGAACAGTTATGCTAGGTTCTTGTTTGTAAGTATAACAAAGTATCATTAAAAATGTCAGGGATAGGTTCTTGTCCATGGGATGGGACTCTAGTTGGGTCTATCATTGGTTGGCCATTCCCTCAGTCTGTGTTCCAACTTTGTCCCTGTACTTCTTGTAGTCAGGACAAAATCCCAAGATAGCTAAAACCATCCTGTACAATAAAAGAACTTCTGGAGGTAACACCATCCCTGATTTCAAGCTATACTACAAAGTAATAATAATAAAAACTGAATAGTCTTGGTATAGAAACAGACAGGTAGATCAACAGACTCGAATCAAAGACCCAGAAATAAACCCACTCACTTGATATTTGACAAGGAAACCAAAACTGTACAATTAAAAAAAGAAAGGAAGGAAGGAAGGAGGAAGAAAGGAAGGAAGAAGGAAGAAAGAAAGGAAGGAAGGAAGGAAAGAAAGAAAGAAAAAGAAAGAAAGAAAGCAAGCAAGCAAGCAAGCATCTTCAACACATGGTGCTGGTCTAACTGAATGTCTGAATATAGAAGAATGCAAATAGATTCATATTTTGCACCCTGAAAATGAATTAATTTGTAACTGCAATGCACGCCTCTCTTCACTTTCATCTTTATATGGATAGGAACTCAGGTGCAATCTAATTTTTCTGGTTATGAAGCAGAGCTAAAAACATAGAAACATTGAGATTGTGAGTAATTACAGTAAGGAAATGGAAGTGTTTTATCCTCATTAATTTTCCGTCAAACTAAATATTAATACAAATGGCAATTTGGACACACTTAAGTATATGTCATTAAACATGCTTACTTTAGAACACATACGTGTCTTCTTAAAATAGAGTTTGCTTTGACTTTTCAAGAAGATATTTAAAAGCTATCACAATGTAAAGAATACAAGCCAGTATTCTTCATTTGTTCAGTTACTTTGATTCTTCCAAAAAGTTTCCTACTAATTTGTGTTAGGCATTATGTTTACTAGAGGGGATACAGAGACAAAGCTGTGCCCGAACCCTTCTAAAGCTTAGTATCTGGTGACTTAAACATGTTCAGCCAGTGCAGCAGATGCCCATGTCACGATCCATCTGTTTTTGTTTCTCCACTCACTGGCTAATGGGATGCCAATAAGCAATTTGGTGTCCTTACAGATGCAGGAAGGTGCATTTAAATGTGATGGGTTTTATATTAGCCCAACTCAATAATGCTTCGGTGACTGTTTGAAGTGAAGCAACATCATATTGTTTAAACAGCTTGGACTTTGGAGACTTTGGTCTTCAAACCCGCAAGAGTTTAAGCTTCAACACTCACAGAGAGTCCCCTAGCCAAGGTTGTGGGATTGCCTCTGTGGCACTGACCTTTTCTGCCTCTTCCACGTTTTCAGTTTCTTAGGGCTATATTGAACTCACTAAGACAATTCAGCAAAACTTCCTAGTTGGTGAATAAATAACCTTGATTCCATCCTTTACGTCAGTTCTCCTTGACCAGATACTATAATATATTTATAGACCATAATATATTTACAGATGATTAACATGTTCATATCTTTGAGAGAACTTTATTCCACTCACTATCAATACCCATCACTGTATTTTATGCCAATTAGACATTGGATGCTGTTCTAGTTTATGAATTATTTATCATTATTTAAAATTATTTGCCTTAAAATATTCAGTATACTGAGCCTATTCATAAGGTCTCATTCAGTTCTCATAGCAAATAACTTGAGGATTGTAACTATTTTTTATTACTTGCACTCATCTCCTCGGTGGGTAATCATTAACCTACTATAGACCTGCATGATGAAAAACAAGGCATTCAGATATGATTGAATTTCAAACTAACAAATATTCTATAGGTCATAACTAAGCAAACAAAAAACAATTATCCTTTTTTCATCCTAAACTGATATTTAATTGAACATCTGAATTTTTATTTCCTAAATCTGGCAACCTTAATTTAACATCCATTTTTTTAAATGTAGGTTTTGAAAATACTGATTTAACATATACTGAGTTAAGATGTGAAAAGGAATGATATATTTTAATAGCATTCTATACAAAAATAGAATATTCCATTATTAAAAGTATTAATAATTGTCTTTGAATATATATTAAATTTCCTAATTAGCTTTAATATTTCAAGACATTGAGATTTCAGAATGATTTTTATGACATTTTATTTGAGAAGAACTATGTATCTCTTCTTTTGTTGTCATATGTAGAATATATGTTCAATAATTGGACAGATGACTTGAATGGACCAGCTATTCCAAAGTATTCTAATTAAGAAATTGGATATGAAAAGAGAAGATCAGTGATTAAGAAAAATGCAAAGTTGAAAACCTTGGTAAACTTTTCTCCAGAAAGGACCTCCCAAGTCTAGAGAACCCAGATACTGCTCTTTTATGGAACTGAATTGGAATCCATTGGATCAGCTGGTAAGAACTTTCATGTGAAAATGAAACCAATATAGAAGTGCAAGTAATCTAGAGATGGGTACAAATGGAAGGACAAGGTACTAAGGAATGGTCAATGATTGAGAGGAGATTTTCAGTTAACAAATGTGTCCAGTGAGATTAAGTCAACCGTGTATCCACACCTTCCTGATTCACAGTGTGAGGGTGCAGTGACAAGAACGAATCCTTTCGGTTTAACATGGAATCATATTGAACAGCCTTATTGCATTATAATATTCTGCAATCATAAACACGTAAAACCACTGAGAAAAATATCATGCTCTAGGAACTCATGCTAATAGGCTAAATTGTAAAATGCTAGGGCATAAAAAAATACTAAAGTAAAACGAAAGTAGGAGACATGAATTTGAGGAAGAGAAGATGGGGGTAGAAGGTACATGGGAGGAATTGAAGGACTAAAGGGGGAAACAGAAAATGTTGTATCAAATTATATTTTAATTTCTACAATCTTTAAGCATTATCCAAAATAGACTGTGGCATTTGTACCTTATTTAAGGCATGCTCCAAAATGATCTTAAAGTGAATTTCACTATGTAGAAAGATACTTCTGCATTGGCTGATATTCAACAGGTATATCTGTTTTCTCCAAAATAGTTATTATTAATTGCTCTTAATTACATATTATAAATGAAAAAAAGTTCAAGTAATACAGCTAAAGATGGGCACCTGACAGGAAATACTACAATATAAAAAAACGATGAAAAACCCCTGAAAAGCAAACTGAGTTATAATATGCCTTTATTTGGAGTGACAAAAGCTTCAGTGTAAGTATGAAATTATAAAATAATTGATATTGAAAACCAGGCTCTATTTCATCAAATTCCATGAAAATGTCAAAACTTTACAGTTGGTTTAGGCCAGCTTTAGAGGAAGAACTTGTAAGTGTAGGAGATTTACATAGTAATATATAAGCTTAAAAGGAATCCAACCCAAGCCCATTAGTATAAAAGCAGGGAAAGCAGAGGTAGAAAATATCAAAGGAATTAATGTCATTTGGGCAGACAATATGAAGCCTCACCAAGTGTTTACCACTAGCAACAATAGGTCATGGATGGCTATTAGCTCTGCTTAGTCCTCAAATCTGATATGTGTGCTAAATACTGTTTGTGTCACACTTGACCATGGAGAGCTGACTCTTAGAGGAGTAACAATGGGAGCATTATTTATCGGATGGCCAAAAAAAGATCTGTGTCAAGCATACTCAGGAACAGAAGTCCTGGCTGTAATGATCCTACTGGGCCTCCTGCTTCATGTTAAAAACTGAATGCAATTTATTTGCTCATGATAATACTTAAAATAATCTAGAATAACCAATTATCACACATGGCATCAGTCTGTTTCCAGCTAGAACTGAACTTAAAACAATGTGTTGGAGTTATTATTTAAGAATGAAAATCCATATAAAATTTTCACTAATATATATGTATATATACATATATATTTTATGTATTATATGAAGACTATACACATATTTCTGCTTAATAACATTTTCCATCAAAGAAAGAACTCTCGTGTCTACCTATTTTATTTGGATTAAGCCTTTAAATTATCATAATTTTTTTCCTCAAGGAAATAACAACCTGTTTTGATCCCACTACTAAAGGATTTTAAATTACTGGCTGTGCTCCAAGTCCCAAAGGTTGAATGATAGTAGACAAGAAAAACAAGAAATCAAATGACAAAAAAAAAAAAAAAAAGAAATCAAAAATATGCAAGGGAACTTAATAGATTCTTGATATCAAGACTCACTATTTATTAGGAGAAGTCTGTTCAGCAGACATAATTTCTCTCTCCCCTGGTATTGTGGAATAGAGATTTATGAGACCATATTAACTGGAAGTACAAGGAAAATGTGGTAGACAGGGATAAGGGGCTCACTAATGCGAGGTGAAATCAAAACCAGTCTCCAGCAAGAGACTATACATTGTGGTAACTTCTCTGGACTCACATCCAGATCCCCCAGCCAAAGGCTCAAGTTTACCATTAGCAACGATAGGACATGGATAGATATTAGCGCTGCTTAGTCCTCAAATCTGATATGTATGCTAAATACTGTTTGTGTCACACTTGACAATGGAGAGCTGACGCTTAGAGGAGTAACAATAGGAGCATCACGTATTGGATGGCCACAAGAAGATCTGTGTCAAGCATACTCAGGAACAGAAGTCATGGCTGTAAAGATCCTACTGGGCCTCATGTTCTTCTCCAGATCCCCCAGCCAAAGGCTCAAGTTTTTCCAGCAGAAGAACGTGATTGGATTGAAAAGTACAAACAAATGAATGAAATGTGGCAGGAAACAAAATCTGATGAACTAGGCAATATTTTGTCCCCTTTTCTTTTTTCTATTTTTTTAAAAAAAATCTGGAGAGCAAAGATATTGAAAAATCAGTGTGCTTGGTGCATTTTCCATTGTTTTGCCTAAGATAGCTCAAAAAAAAAAAAAAAAAAAAAACATACAGTATGAGTGGAAGACCCACAGGGCTCTTTGGAAAAGTAATTCCAATTCCGGATCCTACATTTAAATCATGCTATGTTGATATGAATGAACTTGACTGGTGTTTATGAGGCCAATCATCTGCCGTAAGTTCATTTATCTTTTAAAATGCTTTGTGCATTCATTTGCATTCTTTACTGCACATACACAACAATCTTCCTGTGCATTTGGTTAAAAATTAGGTCATGCCTCAACGTGGTTGACCATTTCTTATGCAACTGTCAATTCTCTTTGCAATAAGAGCATTTTATAATTTCAGAAGAGATGGCCTCATTTTGATTTGAGATGGAGAAAATAAAACTCAGAGAAGATAACTTACATGATCAAAGTCAAAGCAAGAAGACAAGAACCTCTATTTTCTGCCTCTTGATGCAAATATTTCTCCACTTTTGTCTTTAAATCAGTTTCAAATACATTGACATAGACTTGGCTTGAATACATTTACCACTTTCTTTTTTATCCAGTTTAACAAATACTTTTATGTGAACCTGTTTGCAAAGCACTTTGGCAGGCATTTCAGAGCTGGAAGGAGTGGGAGTTGGGGAAAATAACAGAAGAATTAAGATTACTGTCTCTTTCTGAACAGTTACGAAGGAGAGTAATAAGCATAGATAGCTGTGTTGCAGAGTTCAAGACCGCTGGAAAAGATCACCTGGACTCTATCAAGATTTCAGTCAGCTGAATTTTATGTCTGCTGAAGGTGACAACAGTCTCCTTAGTTGGTTTTGAGAGTAACCCTTCTAAAAGGGGAAGGCAGCTCTTAAAAGCAAATGGCTAACTCTTTTTCTGGGGGATGCGCACTTCTGCAGGTGTGAGACTCTCCAGGTTCCTGGCATTCCTGGAATTCCTGGCCTTGTGGTATAGTCTTAACAGCCTCTGGTTGCTTACAGGGCTGGCCTCAGCCTCTAAGATGGAGACCTCAGCTGTTAGAGATGGATAAATAAAACACAAAGAAAGATCCATTGTCACCCTACACAAAACTCAAGTCCAAGAGAATCAAATGCCTCAACATAAAAGCAATTACGCTGAACCTGATAGAAGAGAAAGTGGGGATATCCTTGAATGAACTGGCACAGGAGACAACTTTCTGAACAGAACACCAATAATGAAAGGACTACAATAAAAATTAATAAAGGAGACCTGATGAAACTGAAAAAAAAAAAAACCCACAATTTCAGAAATGTAATGCTGTAGAAATCCAGAGAACATACATGTGTGAAGAATGTGTAATGTTTGAAAAAAAGATTTTATGGTTTGGTTAGAAAAATAATTTGAATAAAATTGAAAGTAATTTTGGGTAGACAAAATTTAGAAACTTTAAGCCTTACCTTAAGGAGTTGACAATAATTTTAATTTATTTCTGTTAATGAATTATATCATTGTAGCTTCACTTGTAGGATGACTGATAACACAGATAAGGATTTTTAGTGAGTGACTAATTCTGTAGTCAAGCATTTTAATTCAGATGCTCTACTGGTGATACTTAACTTCATGAGCACATCTGCCTCAAACAATGCTACTTGTATTCAACAGGTAAAGGTGTTAAATACAATGTGGTTAAATGAGAAGAGCTATGAAAAACTGACAAAGCATTAGTATTATACAATTCTCTCATGAAATAAATCAAAGACTCACTGCCAAATAGTGTGATGGTCTGAATAAGAATGGGTCACATAGGTTGATATATTCAAATGCGTATAAAAGGAATCTGGTAAGTAGTGACTATCTTAAATGCAATAGATTTTGTGTATTCCACAGCCTAATTTCACAATTTGGATTGAAGAACTGCTTTCAGATTTCACTGTTATTTTCTTTCAGATCCTTTCTTTAAACATGGAAAGAACAGATCTCAGGAACACAGAGCAGCAGGCTTGGGCAAGTCTGCCTAGCAGAAGCTATGCTAATGAAGAACACTTCAAGGGAAGGATACTGGGAGAGAGGCCAAAATCAGGGGCAAGATGAACAGAAGGAAGATGAGATAAGAAGACAAAGAAGCAAGAAGACTCAAAGCAGCATGGTTTCTCAGAGTTTATACAAGAGGAAGATATAAAACCCAGGGCACCCGACAAATGTTTGAGTGTTCTGTGTATAAAAACGATAAATAATAAGCAAAGTAGATAAACGAGTATTAAGGCTCATTTTGGAAATGTGTTCTATAGTCATGTGATGCTGACTGCCTCGTCTCATAGCTGCTTCTCTTTGGACTATCTGGAGGACACTTTTGCCTTCTGATTATATTTATTTTCTGCTTTCTCATTAAGGAGCTGAAGGAGTTTGCAACCCCATAGGAAGAACAATATCAACCAACCAGACCCCCCAGAGTGCCCAAGGACTAAACCACCAACCAAAGAGTACACATGGAGGGACCCATGGCTCCAGCTACGTATGTAGCAGAGGATGGCATTGTCTGATATCAATAGGAGAAGCCCTTGGTCCTGTGAAAGCTCTATTCCCCAGTGTAGGTGACAGTGGGTGGGTAGGAAGGGGAGCACCTTCATAGAAGCATAGAGAGGGGATGGGAGAGGGGGTTTCCAGAGGGGAAACAGGGAAAGGGGATAACATTTGAAATGTAAATAAATAAAATACATAATAATAATAATAATAATAATAATAATAATAATAATAATCCAGTATCACCATGTGCTCAATAAAAAGATATTTGATTGGTCAGTTTAACCCTAAGAGAGTGTTTATTTAAAGAAAGAGCAGAGCTATGGTGATAACTTCCTTACCGATGTAATAAATAATTTAAGAGTTTTGATGACAAGCTTACAGTTTCCAATACTATTTTCAGTTCAAAGGAGATGAAAACTATAGAGAGAAAACAGCTGGCAAGAGAAATCTCTAACAGTTAAAACAGCCGGAGAGTCTGAAATCTACTGAAGCTCTGCGTGTGGGAATGCATGAGAGTGTGTCTGTGGAGTTGCACACACATACATGAGTGTGTGATAAGAAATCACCGCAATTTTTAAATTATAAATATATTTGGTAAATATTAGTAATGGACTAGATTGTTGCACTGGGTACCATTGTCTAGATGATGAGTGACAGACAAGTAAAAACTGCTGAAAGCATTCCCCAGAAATGAGCAACTCAAATGATTACGTAATCCCAAATGGTTAGTTATACACATAAGCACTATTAAGAGTCAACAGGTTACATACACATGTATATATGTGACAGTAATAGTTAAAGAATAAGAAGCCACAAATTAAAAGTAATAGGAAGTGTATGGTAGGCTTTGGTGAGAGAGGAGTAAAGAAGTAATTATATTTTAATTAAATAAAAATAATAGCAACCAAATTTATTCAAAGCCAATAAAAACTCAAACTTATAATTTGATTTTACTTAATGAATTAGAACTAGCCTGTTCACAGAGTTCAGAATTCTGCCAAAAGGCAAATTATTTTAGATTACCTTAAGGAATCATTTATGCAACTCTTAAAAAGTAATTTATAAAAGATAATAAGAAAGCTAGTTTTATATACAAGATAGAAAAATTATATAAAAATAAAAACATTGGAAAGTAAAACAGAAATTGACTAAATTTGGGAAGGGCAAATAGAGAAAGTCAAGATGACCCTAAAATTTGCCTAACCTCATTTAAAATTCAAGTTTTGCTGTTTTTTTTAAAAAAAAAAAACAGTAAATAGTATCTATTTACATGTGATTTATCATTTAGAAATAATTTGGCTGCCTTTTATTGTAAATAAGGTTTTTTTCATAGAACATATTATAATCACAATTTCCCCTCCCCATCTCCTTCCAGATTATCCCTACCTAACCACCTATCAAGCGCAATAGCATTTTTCTCTTTAGAAATAAACAGACAAATAAAAGTAACAAATAACCAGTGTCAAAAAGCAAAAGCACAAGAAACATACACAAATACACACACACACACACACACACACACACACACACACACCCCAAACTCATATTTAAAAAACCCAAATCAAAATACTACAAAATCAATATACAAGCAAAGAACCAATAAGAAAAGAGATAAGAAAATAAAGCAATATGAGGGTAAAAAATTCTACAAAAATACCACTGACTTCATTTTGTAGTAGCCGTCTACTTAGGATAGTGGAGCCTACACTTAAGGGTGGTTTGTATATCAAGTGTGACTCCACAGGAGAAAACTTAGTTTTCCTTTGCAATCGATTGTCTTTTCTTCGAGATAGCTTCTTGGTTATAGACGTGGGCTCATGTTCCATTTCCCCTCTCATCACTGGGACCCACTCTGGCTTGAACCTACACAGGACTGGTATTTCAGCTGTTAAGAGTTTTTTGAAGAACAAGCAAGATGGCTTGGTAGATAAGAGCACTTGCTATCAAGTCTATAGACTTGAGTTCAATCCCTGAATCCTTCATAGAGGAAGGAGAGAACCAATTCATACAAGTTGTTTTCTGACCTCTATATGACCCACAACACAAACAATAAGTAAATTTAAAGATAGTTTAGTATTTACTTCATTATTAAGTAGTTTTGTTTATTCATCACAATCCAAATGGTATTCTTCATGAAGTGTATCTTGGCTTTTATTCATGAAGTTGTTTTTACCTGGTTTCCATGTTATAATCTCAAATATGCCTCTCCATTCTTGGCTAGATGCAGTAGTCAGAAATTGAAAAGAACTGCTTCCCATTATAATAAAAAGCAAAATTTTAAAGGGCTTGAGCTGTAGATCAAAAGTAGTATTTGCCTACCATAAGTGAGGCTTTAGGTTTTATCTCCTTGCAAAAAAAGAATTGTTTTCCTTATCTTAGCCAAGACCAAAAGGAAACCTCAGCTCCTTCTGAAGCAGAGCTAGATAGAACACTTGCTTCTGCCCCAGATAAGCTTTACTATCGCATGTGCACGAACAGCCTGTACACTGCAAGCACTAGGCCCTGTTTAGTCTTCTGCTCCAAATTCAATCTGAAATGTGTCCAAACATATCTTGCCTGCATTTCTTCAATAAACATATTTTACTTTTTCTTATCCTGTGTGTTTTTAAGTCATACAATTCATCAAGGTCGGAGAAATTTTACACATACTTATACTGAGACTATCTTCATGCTCTGAGTGATTTATATATACTCAAGCCCTGGTAAATAACATACAAACTTGGCAGAACTTCGTTCATGATATGGCTCTGAATTACTGACTACCCTTACCTTACAAGTAATCATGTAACTTATTGCCCACACTGGGAAATACCTTTTCAAGGTAAATGGTGTAATATTGGCAGGGTAAATAGGACCATATTGTCATCCAGCCCTCTTGTGACTATTCCGAACTCAGGATAGTTTCTAACTTACAGGTTTTGCAAACAATATCTGCCTTTTCTTTTCCTGAATATTTAAATCCAGTATTGCCACAGTCCAGGAGGCAACTTCCATCTATTGTTCTCACGACATCTCTACATGTACTTTAATTTTGCCCTTTTTCATGAGTCTTGCTCATTTCTCCAAAGAACATAATATTTTCTTCCCTCTACCACCTCTGGCCTCACAATTTCTATTATTCACTCTGCATTGTATAAAATACCTGCCTATCTCAAGTTCACCAGTCTTGATGCTAGACCTGATCACAGCTTCTTAATCATTTCTTCATTTTCTTAAAACCAAGCAACAGAGCAAAAGGTGCATGCACATGTAAAATATTTAACAATTATTTGTGACAGATTATAGTCACCAGTTGTCAGCTAACATAATTCAAAATTCTTTGTGCATACATGTATCTACAAGATTTCCTAAAGTAAACATAAAAGTGTCCTAATAAGAGTGCATTTTCATGTTGCTTTACAAAAGATTGTTTCAATCTTCATTTAGTTCCTACTGCATACAATTATTGTTGCATCACAAAGGTTAAGCAATTAAATTAATCAAACAAATGAAAACTTCCCATTACCCATCTTTCATCATTCTATGAAACTAAAAATCTTGAATAATCTTTCATTTTTCATTTTGATTTTACAGACAGTACAATTATGTATCTGATGCTACCTACTAGCTATTAACAGTTTAGATGGGCGATAGGAACTGACATACACTGCTTTCTTGTCTTTCCCTTACGGATTTCCATTTTTCTTTCTTTGTTCATTTTTCTTTTTGATTTTTGAAGCAAGATGTTACTATGTAGCTCTGGCTAGCCTATATAATCCAGGCTGGCTTGGAACTCATTAAGATCTGCCTGGCTCTGTTTCGTAAGTGGTGGGATTAAAAATGTGCACTACCACACACTGTAAGTTAATTTTAAGTTATACAGTAGTATTTGGGATACAGAGTTAGTGATGTTTAATTTGATTCAAGTAAATAAATTTCTATTCTATGTTTTAACTCCAGGTTCCTTTTAACAATGTAAGAAAATTATCAACTGTGATTGCTTTTAATAGCTGCTAAGTATTATTTACTTGAGACTCATCCAAAAAAAAGCATAATCTGATTTACAGAGAAAAGGGTAAGCATGATTATCAAAATTCTGCCATTTTAGCCTGGCTTAGTGGCACATTTGTGGAATCCCAGCCATTTGATAAGAAGAGGCACGGGTCTATTTCTCTAGCACATTTGTTACTGTTTTCCATTTCTAATATTTTTCTTGTTCTATGTTGGGTATCCTGTACCTAGACATATGGGTAAATATCCATTATCCTCTTGGTTCTGAGAATGCTAAATGTTAAAATTCAAAGATTTTCTAAACTATTGTGAATTCTCTCCTTTGGAATTAGTTATTTTTCTTTTTTTTTTTCCTTTTTTTTTCATACTTTATTTACATTTCAAATGTTTCCCCTTTTCCAGTGTTGCAGTCCTGCAAAACTGTGCTATTGGTTTTCTTTAGTCTCAGTAAACCATGACTATTGATGTATAATTATGATTGCCAGGCTAGGCTAATTGAGAAAGATTATCAGAGGAGGTCTTTTCTTTGCTTAGTATGGATGGATATGGACTTGTGACTTTCCTGACTGTGATGGTTTGTAAATACTTAGCCCAGGGAGTGACACTGTTAGGAGGTGTAGCCTTGTTGTAGTAGGTGGTCACGGTGGGTGTGGGATTTGAGACCCTCATCCTTGCTGCCTGGAAGCCAGTCTTTCACTATCTGCCTTCAGAACAAGAGGTAGAACTCTAGTTCCTCCAGCTCCATGTCTGCCTAGATGGTGCCATGCTCCTGTCTTAATGATGATGCATTGAATCTCTGAACCTGTAAGCCAGCCCCAATTAAATGCCATCTTTATAAGAGTTGCCCTGGTCATGGTTTCTGTTAACAGCAGTAAAATTCTAACTAAAACACTGATTTATTTTTGAAAGGTAAGGGCACTAGCAAGCAGGAACTGGGTACTTATGACAGGAAGAATACATTCTAGCCTTTGCAAAACATATCAATTCTAGACAAGTTATGCTTTCTGTACCACAGCCCATGTATATCTGATATGAAAGTACTGCACATCCTTCTCTTTCTCTGCCCTTTACCCACAGAAGATCACGTCTGCCCAAAAAAAAGTATACAATTTAATATTTTCTCTCCTTATACTGAGGTTGGAATAGAAAACAGAAATTAGGGGGGTACTATTCTGAAATGAATTCCTTTGCATATTTATCTGAGGATAACCATGGCATCTTCAGGTTGTTGGCTGATTTTTCACTGGGAAATGGCGTAAGACTTCCTTGATGATAAACAGTCTTAGTTTATATAAGGTGCAGAAGGAGAAGAATGTTGATGTTTTATTTTCATTATTTCATTTAAATATTTGCATATATTTGATTTATATACATATTACATAGGTGGAATTTATATTAAAACTTGATTAAATATTTTTCACAATTTAAAGATGAATGATATTAATCTATATGATATACCATTTACATATGTTTTTAATTTCACTACATAAAATGGTATTATATTTTTAGCTCAAAGGAACTTACCATCTGCTCTTTCTGGCATTGTGTATACTTCCAAAATCATAAGTCTCTACTGAGTCATGGAAAAGGCAACTTGAATTTACAATAAATAAATTTGTTACTATATTCCCTATTATTAAGGGTTTAGATATCATTAATACTTTATCAATAGAGATAAAATACATCTTTTAAAATGACAAATCTCAAGATATTTTGAAAGAAAACCATAGTCTGTATATTCTGAGAAAATAGTATTTATTAAATCTAGTATCATAGAGCTTTGGTTCATATCGATAACTATGATTTTGACCTTCCCAGGTAAGTCTGTAATGGTCTAACTAATGAAGACACTGTACGTGGACACTGTAAATTTGGCACAGCTTAGCTTAAAAGTCTGAGAAAGTACCACAACTCTATAAAAACCAAATATTTATAATAAATAGATCTAGTACCATAGTTTCCCATAGAGTCCCAAACATGACACTCTGGAACCTAAATAGATTTTTTTGAACAAGTATCCCTTTGTGTTGTCAAAAAATATAAGAATCTCCAAGAAAATTGCACTAAATATTTACAGTTACAATTTTCTGTAGCTATAATATCCACACAGCCATAAACAATCAAACAAAATCTCAGACAAGACAGAGTCAAGTTCCTTTCTAGGTATGCTTATGTGTTTCTAAAAAAAACCATTTTTTTTCTTTTCTCTTTTAAATGTTCACATGCATATCATTATATTTACCTGGAAAAGTAAGATCAAATAAATGGTTTCTTCTAGTTTTCTGCTGTCATTTGTTTATCTTCTTCTAGAGTGAGATTAATAGATCTTGGTGTAATTGATATTATCTAAGAAAAAACCTACCATATTACCTGAAACAGTGCTACAACTTGAGATATCACTAAATCTTCCAAAGTGAATCACTTCAAATGAGTACAGGTGGCAAGGAAAAACAAACTCAAAATCAAGTTGCTATATAGTTAGCAGTAGATAGAATAGCATATAGGTGAAGACATGCAGAGCAGATATTGTTCATGTGTCTACTCTCTTCCTCTAAAGGACACATGCCGATCTAAGGACCTCAGGTTAGAGCTGTCTATTCTGCGTCTTTCTCCATTGATATCCAGGCTGTGCATACACTGGTAATCCAGATTCTGTAAACTCTTCACTTATATGGACTATCCTATAGAGCAGGTATTTTATTACTAATCAGAAAGACCTCTTTCACAACCCCACTTAAAGCTGTCTACATTTACAATTGCAGCATAAATACTTTGGCAATGGCTTTCTGAGAACACTGAGCTTTGCTCCACAATTTTCTTCTAAATATTTGAATCCAGTTACACATTGGCTCAGGAAAATCTCCTTCTTCCTGATACAGATTAATGTCTCTCTCCTATCCCTCATTCACTGATTTATTTACATAACTATACTCAGAAGCATATGTTTGACAAAACACTTTGGTTTAGGTATAAATGGCTAAAGAAATTGAGATTAATTGTTTGCTTAAATCTAATATGATCCTTGACTTCCATTTATTCTAATACTTTAGTCATTAAACAAATATTCTAAGACTATTTCTGACTTGTCATTATGTTATAGGTTTAGAATACAATGCTGACAAAAACCAAATAAGTTCCATTCCCTATCTCCATGCATGACACCTTAGTGATGTTGATGCCCATTATTGATGCATTGCTTATTGTATGCCAAGTGTTTTTTATGACTCACAATTGTATATCTCTAAAAAACTAGGATAAGGTATGTATTAGTCAAAAAATAAATAAAACAAAAGCATTTTTTTTTTAAGTAAACTATCACCCCATCCTTTCCCAGACTACATAAAATTAAATGGACTCTGGGTTAAGATTAAGAATGAGCAAAGATGGAATGTGATTTTTTTTGTATAGCTCTACAATTTACTTTGTAGTATTGGTGGACTTTACTCCTATCGGTGGGGGTATGACCTCTTGCTTATATATTCTCAGCTCACTTGGCGCATCCAGAATTAATTTGTGGCGTTGATTCTCCAGCTTGTGCACTTCCTTATAGTCAATGCTGCCATACATTTTCTTACCCCCACACTCAGCTTACTGTGCAGAGGGAGATAGACACAAGGAAAACATAATGAAGAGGCAAAATGCCCAAAGTAGAAAATCACTATAGTGCTTCTCCTTTGCTTGTGAATTTGACATAGGGAAAAGTACATCTATTATCATTCCTTCCTAATCTTTTGGTTTAAATATTTAATAGCCCTACTTCAAGTGGAAGTGAAACTTGTGGAAGGCCAGCTTCAACATCCAGAATAAAAAGAGGAAGGTAGCAAGGTGTGCTGTTGGCAAATGGGGTCAGTGCAAAGAGCAGCTGATGCCCCTGCCCTACCCCACCTCCATTGAGAACTGCAGGTGATTTACTGCGTCAGCATTGGTTGTGCTGACAGAAGCAAAACTTACTCCTCTAGGGTTGGTCCTTTCCAAGACTGACAAGACACTCAATGCTTTTAACTTTTGGGGGCCGATAAGAAGAAATAAAGGAAAAAAAGGAAATTCCTACAATCACACACATTAACTAGAAGATGAAGCAAAGCAGGTTATAACAAGGAAATTCCAACAAGCAATTTCCAACAATTTCACATATACATACATTCATATATACACATGTACATACATACATAGATGCAGACAGACATATATACGGATATAGATATATATTTTATGGATAGACCAAAACTCTAACAAGCAGGCTCTAAAAACTTTATTTTTTTCCTTTAACCCATTTATATCCCCTAAGACAATTTTTTCCATGTAATAAAAAATTGCCTCACAGAAAAAAAATGTTAAACAAGAGAGAGTTACAGCAGGACTGTTGATAATGAGTTTAAAGCTCTTGCTTTATCAGTTTTATTCTATAGGCTCATTATAAGCTCAAAGCAGTAGTTTTCTATGTTTATAGCCTTGTTTTATCATGGTGCACACTTGTGGTCTCATCCTCGTACCTGACCTAGAATGAATGTTTTTCCTTCATCATAAATCTGTCTCAAGCCAAGTTCTTTTCCTAGTGCAATCATATACAACGTGTTTGTGGTATACGAAAGCTCATTGTACTCTTTTCTATGCAGCCTCTACCCACTATCCTATGAGGGGGCACATTCTATTCTTGATTCTAACTTTATTATATATTTCTGTCAAAACAACTAAAGCTATCTCTTTAAACTATCTCTCCATTATTCTAACTTGCTAAAATTATTTGAATCAATTAAGGAATTCTATAAAATCATTAATTCATCTAAACAGCACTATTTTAGGAAAGTTCATCTTAATGTTGATATGCTAGAAATTTTCCCAATAGGCAAATACTCAGGAGTCAATCATGGCAGACTTTAGGCAGAAAGTGTCTTTCTTTGCCAATCATACCATGTCAGATATATGAGGAATACATCTATGACAAACAGGAGAAAGCACATCACCAAGAAGCAAGAAGCAAGAATCAATCCAGAGACAAAGCCCCTGGGGTCATGTCGTCCCAGGGTTCACGCATTGTGGTCATGCATAATAGTCGGCCATCTCCAGCATGCTTATCCACAGCAGTTCATCCTGCATGGCACCGTCCAGAAAGCAACTTGCTTTTTATCATAATGCTTCATCATAGCAGTAGAAACCCTAACTAATGACTACCTTTCAGCTTTATATTTTTTTCTTTTTAACATTGCTTTCTTTTTTTGTTTTTCTAATACTGTAGTTGAAACACTGTACTCTTTAATGTCTGCCAGTGTCATAACCATTATCTGGCTACCTGAATTTTATGAGCCCAATTAGGAAAGATAAAATGTCTTTAAGAAATTTCTGCCACCCTGTCAGCCTCTAACTACCACTAATGATTGATTTTTTTCCCTGACAACAAGTTAATGATTTTAAATATATATTTTGTCTTTATGGAACAATTATGTGAGTTTGTTTATATGTATGCAATGCCTCAGTAACTCTATATTTTCTTTATACTGCTTCTCCATAAGAAAAGGGAAAGAAAAGTTTGTCCAATATTTAGCAGAACTCAGAAGTATGAGCAAATTATGTGATTACAAATGTAAAAAAAAAAAAAAAAAAAACAGACAGAAGGTAAATAGGGGTTGGCACTGAAAGCAGGCATGACACATTACAAAGAGTTCTCAGACTTTATGGTTCTGCTCTAAATGCTCTTTGTGGAACAGAAAACATGGTTTTATAGAAATGATTGAGAAACATCTATACAGATCACTCACTGATCTTTACTTTTGTTTCTTACTTCTTGTCATTTCAGAGAGAGTTGCATGGTTCAACAACATTGCTGCTGTAGACACTACACTCAGACAGTGTGATGATGCACAACTGGGAGAAATCTGTTCCTCCCGCTGTTTTCTGTGTTATAAATGAGGTATCACTAATGCATAGTTATAGGATGCATAGTTATTTGCTTTCTCATCTCAAACATGCCCCCTCACCATCTTCCTTGTCCTTGAGTCTGGCATCTTGCTGTCCTGGCAAGCATCAAGAAGGCATGAGCTGAAAGCCAAACTGATCCTTACAAGGACGCCAGGAGAGGCAGACTGACATGGGTTCAATAATTAGCACAATGCCAGACATGATACTCAATAAGGAGCTGCTGAATTAATGGATGTGTGTGTTGCCTGGCTGTTGTAAATGCTTCAAGTTGATAACCTGGGCAAATTGGGTGAACATTATAAATGAAAATTAAGGAATGATCAGCTCTCCTACCAAGTCAATAAAATTGTTTAAAGATTTAGAGATAGAAATGTTTTGTTCATTTTTAGTATTCATGCCAATAGCTTTAACGTTAAAAACACTCTCAAGCATTTTATCTATTATCATGAATAACAAAAGATACTTTGAAAGAAAAGAAGACAGTAAATTTTAAGGTAACTTTTAGGATAGCACATAATTTTATTATACAAAGTACCTCAGTGGCAATGACTATTTATGATCCAATAGCTCTTGCTGCAGTGACAGTCTAAATTCTACAACCCAGAGACTAAATGATACATTTCTATAACATTTTGAAAATCCCAACAGTTATTACTTATTATTGAGTTCTTCAGACTGTCTCACATTTAATCACATCATAAATACAAAATAAATTCCAGTTAGCATATTTTGTATTTGTTTTACAATTTGTTATTAAAGCATATTTTTATTCCACAAAGCTAAGAAAGAAAAACAGAAATTGGCTAACCACATTCTAAAGGCATGGATATGTCCATACTCATAAAAGTAAATATAACTCAAGATTTTAAAATAGATATACACCTCTCACAGACTCAGCACCACAGCAGGAAGCCTCTATTCCCAGGTATTTCTATCTTCATTTCACCTTCAAATCTTTATGTATTGCTGCTCTTTAGGAGACAGTTATAAAACTTGAGCCTTACTGTTCAGGGGGAAAATATTTTATTTTTAAAAGTTATTCTTAAGAATGTTATGTGTATATACAATGAAATATGATAAGATCTATGATGTCATTTTTCCTTTCTATTCTTCCCTAAGTCTCTCACCCAATAAAAATCTTTCCCTATTTGTATCCTTTTTATTTTTAAACAAACAAACAGCACTAAGTCATTTTATGCTGCTCATATGTAAATGGATATTGGGTTTTTCCACTGGAGCATGGGCAGCCTATATCAGTACCACATCCCTCAAAAAGAATGACTTCACCTTCCCTAGCAGCTGTCAACTGGCAATAGCTCCTTAGTTATAATAGTACATCATTAGCTTCTCTCTGGGAGAGAACTCTTTAATAACTTTAAAGTCCCACTAAGAAATCAAACTTGAAATACTACGATGTTGTTAAGTACCTTGACACAGGATGAAGATTTTATGTATTTTAAGACTGAAGTACTGAATTCTCAAAAAAAAAAAAAAAATCCAATATTTAACCTTCCCATCACGAGAAGACATTGTATGAGAAATAATAATTCTACTGTTGAAAATGTAAGAGAAGAAGAACAAGTTAGACTGGATGGAAGATATCCTTTGTTTCAGATACTTATGGTTCACCAGAAGCAGAGTAGATATATTGCGATGGCCTTCTGTAGACAATGCAATAGACAAGAAAATGTTTCAACACCAAATGAATAAACAACTTCTTACATAGTTGTTCCTAGTAACGTATATATCTGGTCATTTTCAAACTTGGAAGACACATTATTTTTTTTAGACTAAACCAACAAATCAAATTAAACACTAGACTTAGAGATGGTTATTTTTTTAGCTCATTCTTTCCCCAGTTATATCAATACATTTCATTCTAGTTTTTATCCTTCTGTTCTGAAATACATCTCTTCTTTACTAAGGTTCCACCCATAACTGTCCTACTTTTAACCTCTCTCTTCATGCTTAGTCCCACATCAAATGTCTGTGGCCTCTACAAAGCCAGAACATAGGGATAGTGCTAAGGATCACCAATCCATGGCAAGTTCATGCTAATCATCAGAATTTTCTAAAGTTCTATTTTTCCCCTTCCAAACATAGTGGAAGACCACATTAATCCAGTGATGACTGGGTGATCAACCTAATAAGCTCACTATCCCACATGGAGGACCTTCCAATATAACTGTTGAGCTTTTAAGTTATATAGAACTTCACCTGGATCTTTATGGCCCTACCTGGATCTTTATGGCCCCAGGAATATAATTTCCCATGGTAGTTGATGTTTTTCTAATGAAGGAAGGTGGGCATTTGTTTAAGTTCTCTCTTTGAAAGATCTGTCTTACATACACATTAAGGCTGAAGGACTATCTCTATAGAAATATAGCATCACCTTGTGTGCTACAAGCTCCTCCATCCAATCTCCCAACCTGGGAACTCAGAGTTAACATTCGTTCTCAGCTTCCTCATGTGTAGGACTGAATGTATCTACAACAGCAAATATCACATCTCATATGAAGACTACCTTTACTATCAGTGTTTTATGTGTGAACGTGTAAATAGAACTTTAATGACAAAGGAAATTACTTCAAAGGGGTCAATTGATCTTTACCTACAAATATAAGCAACCTTTAATAATTGGCCATGGCTATCTTAATTATCCACCATAATCATTTGTGAATCTTAAATTAATAAGAATTGGGCCTAGGAAGATGTGGTAAATGGTTTTGAGTGTATTAACACATTTCAGTGTGGTGGGGTTTGGCTGCAGTACTATAAATTCTGTGTCTATGTTTGAAATCATAATTGTCAATGATGGCTTTTTCCCAGAGTTTCCATAGAACAGAAAAGATGTCATTTGCTTTGCAGTGGGATCTCTCTGGGACAGCTCACCCCTGTGAGCCCATCTGCCCTTTCTGCCTCTGTCTTTTAATTAACATTTGAAAAACAACAGTGAGATTGTAGATAACAAGGCTGGGGAAAGAGACCCAGAAAATGATGTGAAGTCTGTCATTCTTCAACCTTGCCAAAGAGCATGCAATAGTGTTAATGGGGGGTGAGGTGGAGGATCATTCATAGACTGTACATACTCAATGTAACCTTCACACACACACACACACACACACACACACACCATACTGAAGTATCTTCAAAGATTATAAACGAACTATTAGTAGTTACAATAATTCTCAAATAAGAAGTTAAATTTCAATAAATCCAGGGGAAAGTTGTCAAACAGATTTCCTGCTGCTTACCTTTTCTGCTGATTGGGCTGTACCAAAAAAGATGGGGATGAAAGCTAACCAAATGATGCACGTGGTGTACATGGTAAATCCAATAGGTTTGGCTTCATTGAACGTCTCTGGGACCCCTCTGGTTTTAATGGCATAAACAGTACAAGTGACCATCAGGAGGATACTGTATCCCAGTGAACAAATGAGTGACAGATCAGAAATGTCACACTTGAGCACTCCTCTGGCGTTCTCAGGATCCAGTGTTCGCTGTTCTCCATAGTCAATGATGGTGTGGGGGGGATCCACGACAAACCACACAAACACTCCAAGGAGCTGTATGGAGATGAGGCTGAAGGTGATCACCAGCTGGGATGCTGGGCTGATAAACTTAGGTGCTGTGACAGATTTCTTCCCTTGCTCGAATATTCGGTGGATACGGTTTGTTTTGGTCAAAAGTGCTGCATAGCTGAAACACATACCAAGTCCCAGGAAGATCCGTCGGAAGGAACAGATGATTGTGTCAGGTGCCGCAATCATCAAAAAGGTGATCGAATAACAGAGAAAAATCCCCGTTAGGAGCACATAACTAAGTTCCCGCCCAGAAGCTCTCACGATTGGTGTGTCATTATAGCGGACAAAGGTCATAATCACAAACGTGGTGGCAATGATTCCCAATATTGCTATGAACACAGGTACCACGGCCCAGGGTGAATGCCACTCCAGCTTGATGATGGGGATCCTCTGACAGCCTGTGCGGTTGATGTTTGGTCTCTGATCCAAAGGGCAGAGTTCACAAGACAGTTCATCCACCTGGTAGTTATAACCCTCACAGCGTTCACAGTGCCAACAGCAAGGGACCCCTTTCACGGTTTTCTTCCTCTCCCCAGGCTTGCACGGCAGACTGCAGACAGATGCTGGGTGTGTGTGCTCTCTATTAGCCCATTGCATGTCTTCCACCTGTGGGCATAAAAAATTAATGAGCCTTCCATTTTTCCCCATTTATAATATCCTAATCCTAGCCACAGGTTTGTAATAAATCACTGATTGCTGACAGTACAAATACACTTTCTCATAATAAGAGTCCCGTTTCTTTCCCTGATATTGACTTTATAAAAGTGTTAAATGATTGGGTCCAATCAATCATTTGGATCATCAGCTAGATGATATCATTACTTTCTACTTACCTCTTCATGGCTGACCACTATAATATTAAAGAAAGATTTATTGGCCCAAACAGTTTTAATATGAAAGCTTTAAAAATTAAGTAAGAGGAATAAAAATAAAATAAAACAAAAATAGACCCCTAGAAAGATATTTAAAATCTAATCACAAATAGAAATGTCAAAATATTTCAAATATTGGATTAAGACACTAAGCATATCAACAGTGATTCCTGTCTTTCTAAAATGGTTAGGGAAATTCAGAGGATACCCTGTTGATCTTGAAAGACAATGACAGGAGTTAATCTCTGACTTCTCCTTGACTCATGGATGTAACAATATTGGAATGCTCGGCATGCACTGAAATATATATATATATATATATGTTGGATAAAGGAGTTAAATAATGTTACTACTGAATGCTTGCAATCTTAAAGGCGGCAAAAAGCAATGCAATTAGTAGCAAATGAGGATATGAAGTGGGAATAGAAAAGGCAACACACACAGATGTGAGCATGAGAGGTCAAAGGTGAGAGCGGTGAGATCTGGAAGCCTTGAAGGAGCACATAGAAACACACAAAATTTAACTCACCAAGGCCAACTTTATTGACCGTCTACAAGAAGAGTTACTAGACCCCATGGCCAGCATCTTCTCTGATGTCTCCCCATGTCTCTCCTCCTTGAATCTGCACACTCACATGTTTCATTCTCATCCTGAACAGAGTGGCCTATTAAAACAATGCTGTGTTCAAGGGGTGATAGTCATGGCTCCTGAAGCTCGGCCATAAAAGTCGCCTTGAGCCTTTGCTTTGTTTTCCCTTGCTTTACTCATGCTCAGAAAAGCACCACCACAAGGGACTGAAAGTTCTCACACAGCTCTAGGTAAAGTTTGCAGGTCTTTTACAGCTACATGGAAGCAATTTGCCATGTTCTAGAAGGTAACTGCTTGGCTTCAGTCAAGCCCTCAATCACTTCAGCTCTTGCTTACATTTTGACTTGTGGAAATCACTAAACTTGAACACCCCAGCTAAGCTCTTCCTGAATTCTCATGTTTAAAAGTTATGAAAGGTAATAAGCACTTATTGTTTCTATATTGTTGGCTATATATATTACATGTATATGTGTGTGGGTCTGTGTGTGTATAATATGTGTTGAACACACAATATAACACATATGTGTATATGTATATGTGAACACATAACAAACACACACACACACAATTCATAATATGACATACACATATAATACGTGTTGAACACATTTACCTTCATCACACTCTCTTGCCCCACTCCCTTTGATTCTCTTCTTTCCAACTGTTCCATCTTCAACTTTCAAAGCTTTTGTTTGTTTAGGAAATCTCTTAAGTTTAGTTATAATTACTTCGTGATAAGCCTATAAATTTTGGAGTTATTTTTACACAGCAATAAAAACCTAATGCAGTTCAAATTAAATTTTCCCAGCCTGTGGCTACCATAACTCTAACATCAGCCTAGTAATGCATAGGGAGTGGAAACCCAGTAACAGCAGTCCTGTATGTTAATGTCACTAAGCATGCAATTTCAGCCTCACTCCCCTGTGCCTTTTAAGGTTACTTCCCTTTGAGGGCCAGGTGATTAAGGTTATTATTATCCAAAATTAATTAGAATAATTTTCTTCATTAAATATTCTCTGAACACTTGAGGTTAGGAATTGCTGTCCCTTGTCCCTAAACACAGAGCTTGCTGGGGATACCTGAATATACTCAAGGTGGAGTGAACAATTTAAATGTCTTTACTTCAAACATCCTCTCTTTAGAAAGGTGAATGTTCCTTCAAGTGTCACAAGGTCACAATAAACTATTAGAGTCATCCCATCTGCTTCCTATGAAGTAAGACTAAGTCTTTTACAGCTCTATTAATTTTCTATTAAGTTTTAATGATGTAAAAGAGATATTTGTTTACTTGGTGGGTTTCAGTAAGACAGAAGGATCTTGAATTAAAAGCATGTAGTAAGAACCTTCTCAAAAACATTGAAAAATGAAATATTCTAGTGGCTGAAGTATTTCTTTTAGACTGTCATGGACATTTCAAAGACAATTATTATAACCCTAACTTGTAACATGTCTAAGGTTTCTAGAGATTTATTATAATCTAATCCAAAAAATAAATTAAAGCTAATAAAAGAGTATCAGAAACATTAAACTTTACTATTTAGGTAAATGGTAAATTTAGGAGGAAAATGGTCATCTATCACTACATACTTGTTAGTTTAGCTTTCAACACACTTTGATTTATTTCAAAGGATAAAAGATGTGCTCACAAACATTTTGGCTGCAATCAGCACTAAAATGTCATTTAGGTTGACAATAATTTTTTTTCTAAGCTTTATATGAAATGAACCAATGAAAAATATTTTCTGTAAATGATCAATAAAATTATAAGATTATTGACTATAGCAAGGCATGGTGGCTCATAACTGCAATCTCAAAATTGGAGAATCTGAAGCAGGCAGATTGCCATGAGTGTTCAGCCAGCCTGGAAAAAATGGTGAACCCTAACTAAACTAACCAGGACTACAGAGTGAGATTTTATCTCAAACAAACAACAAATAAACAAACTAGCAATAACAACTGTCCTGGAAAGACATGGTCACTGGTGAAACAATGGCAGGAAATGAGAATGACCAACCACTTTCTGTTTAGACTTAAGTCCATTATCATAAGATAAAACCCATTATTGGCATTATTGTTGGGCCAAGACTTATGACTTGACAGGTTATGGGCACTAAGTGGAAAAACCTACTCAAATTATTTTGGTTACACCAATTCCTAATGACTTATTATTATACCTATAGATTAATGTATCTTTAAACTCTTTGACAAAAATCTAGCATATCATCATGGTAAAGGTCCTAACTTATAATACAGGAAGGAATAGACTTCAACATAATAAAGGATATAGGTCAGATCCATAGCCAACATCAACCCAATTTAGTAAAACTTGAAGTAATTCTATTAAATCAAGATTAAGAAAGGATTATCTACCATCCCCACCCTTTTCTAAATTTATAGGTTATAAGCCATGACTAGATCTATAATGCCAGATAAGGAACTTAAAGGACACAAATAGGAAAAGAAGTCAAATTATTGTTTGCAGATAATGTACTATTACATATAGGAAATCCTAATAATTCCCCCAGAAAACTTCTAGAAATGAGCAATGTGTTCAGCAAAGTGTCAGGATACAGAAATCAGCCTTTCTGTATACCAATAAAAAGCATGTTGAGAAAGTCACCATGTGGCCAATTACATCCATGATAGCCTTAAAGATATATAGGAATAAACTTAAGGAGGTAAAAGTACACTATAACATAAAATTTAAACCTCTGAAGAAGGAGATTGAGGTAGATACTAGAAGAAGAAATTGTGGGTTTTCAATATATTTCAAACTTAAATGAACTTTAAAATACAACAGAACTAAACAAAAAGCATAGGAGGCTATGAAGATATGGTTCAGCAGGCAAGAGCACTGCAGAGTCCCTGAGTTTGTTTCTCAGCACCCACATGGAAAATCTCAAATAACTGTACCCCTTGTTACAGAGATTCGGACTCCCTTTTCTGCCTCTCTGGGCACAGAACACAAATGGTGCACAAACACACATGCAGGCAAACACTAATATACATGAAATAAAACTTAATAATATTTGTTTATAAGACAACTAAAAATGAAAATGAGAATGATTTCATTTCTTGTAGCATTAAAATTAAAATGCTTAGAAATAAGCCTATCTAAAGCAGTTTGAGATTTACTCACTAAAATTATAAAAAGTCATTAAAAATAAGACTAAATCCACTTAAAGAAACCCCATGCTCATAGAAAATACTACCTACTAAGATGATAAAACCTCAAGTTTATCTACAGATTTAAAACAATGCCTGTTAAAATCTGAGGTGAGTCCTTTGCAGAAATTGATGAATGGGTCCAAAATTTCATATTAAGGGATCTAGAGAAAGCAAAACTAATTTTGAAAATGACAAGCAAAGTTGGCATTCACACTAATTTTTAAAATATATATATTTTTATGCATTTTAGTTGTATATGTGTACATGCACCACGTGCATGGCTGGTGCAAACAAATACCAGGAAATGTTGTTGGATCTTCTGTACATGGAGTTACAGTTGTGAGCTGCCACATGGGCAGTGAACAGAGACTACAAAGGGCAGAAAGTGCTCTTAACCACTGAGCCATCTATTTATCACATGAAAACTGATTTCAAATTTTATTGCCAAAGAGATAGATACTGGTATAAATATAAACAGAGTAGATAAGAAACAATAATTTAGAAAAATTCATGCATGTATGGCCAGTTAATTTTTGAAAAAGTTAAGACTAATGGGCATTGACATTCAGAACAGTGAGATCTTGTACATGCTAATTAAAAATGCCCACTCATATTTGGATCAGATTTAACTCAGTTTTTACCTTTTGAGAAGTTTGGTGTTTTAGATCATCATTTAATAAGAATGGTAATACAGACTTGAAACACACTCAGTACAACAAAAATATGCCCACATCTAATATTTGATCCATCACTAACTTACATAACCATGTGTAACCTTGATCTTGGGTGCCACCAAGGTAATGGAAAGCCATTATGTGTCAAACTACCTTAGTACTTATAACATCCTTACATAGAATTTTAATGGCATATAATTACGTACTAATTTTGTTGGTTTTAATTTATATAAAGTGGTGTGATTTTAAAATTATAGGTTATAACCTGGGAATAATTTAAAAGATTTACTTAATGTACACCTTTTCCTTTGCTAGAGATTATGGTTCAGTAGATCTGGAAAGGGACACTAAGTCCTTCTTAAACGTCCTCCTTAGTTTTAGTGTTTTTGCACAATAATTATGAGCAATACTTTGTTAAACATTCATTTACATTGCATTTTCCTCAGGACACTATGGGCTATTTATCTACCATTGCATTACACACTGTACTGTGGTGGCTAATACCTGAAAAATAATCAATGAATATCTGTTGAATAAATAAAGAAGAAATGAAAGAGCAAGAATGAGCAGTGGTGACCTTCAATGAAAGAGCAGTATTGAAGAATAATTGATTTTGAAAAGCAAGTCATGATTTGGTTCATGAATTTAGGAGTCAAAATTGTCTCAAGATAAGATACCTAAGCCTCCTACAAGAGCAAGGCAATTGGAGCAATAAATATATATAATGAACATTTCATCCTCAGAAATGGTAGAAAGTTGAACCCTGAACACAATACAATACAGTACATTCTGGAAGATCAAAGAAGAAGTGGGAAAGGTGTGGACCGATGGAAAATAGGGAAAAATCCAACCTGAGGCCCAAGAAAGCAAGTGGATTCCTAACCTTAGAGAAGAAGGAGTGGTCAGTGATACCCAGTGGTAGTCAAATTTTACAAGGAAAGTATTTGAAATGTTTCCCTGATTTTTTTCAAAGGATAAAATTTAGTTTTTCTGTGAAATTTCCTCTCATCTACTCTATACAAGTAGACATCCTGCTGAATTGTATTAATCTCCAGCTTATAATCTTCTATACTCATTGGATTTATACTGGGGTTATACTACGTGTTTATGTTTTATCAGACGGAGAGTAAATTGATCTAGTGGTGAGACACAAAAATCACTATGTTTTAGTTAATGTAGGTTCAACAAAATCTCATTCTTGAAAATTGCATACACTGATGAATAATCAGAGTGTGTCCTGAAATGTAGTAATAGACAGATGCATACTATATATCAGTGACTCATCTGTTTGATGTTTTGAAATTTCTGGCTTTGAGCAAATGACAAGTTCTTTCCTATATCTAATTGGTAATAAAAATGCTTTGTCCTTTAAAAACTTTTATATTGTATTATTTAAAACAATTTTTAAGTTTAAATATATTTTGATCATATTACCAACTCCTACAAGTTCTTTCAGATCATCTCCTCCTCCTTATCCACTCAACTTTAAGTTCTTTCTCATGAAACACAAACTTAATATAACAACCACAAAAACCCAAACTAAGAAAATAAAATAAAACGCCACCCAAAAAAGAAAATCAAGCAAACACAGAAACCAAAACATACCAAATTGCAAACAAATAAAAATACATTAAAAAAAAAACCTAAATAATCCATAATAGGTTAGTCAACTATGCTTGAACATAAGATTTGCAATGGAGTACTTAATATACTCCATGTCATTCGATAAAAGAATTATTTTTCCTCTCCCAGAGGTATCAATGACAGCTAAGTTGTTAACTTTTACTCTAGAGGCTAGTTTTTCATTCATTCACCTATTCATTCTTTTTTAAAAAACACAACAAAATAAAATATAGTAAGATACAACAGAAACAATCACATTGAAGTTGGACAAAACCATTCAACAGAAGGAAAATAGCCCCAGAGAAGTCACAAAGATTAAACCCATTATAAAAAAAATACCATAAAATATTAACTAAAAGTCATAATATAAGCACAGAGGACCTGGTGCAGACCCATGTAGATCCTATGCATGTTCTTTTAGACTCTGTGAACCTATGTGAGCTTTCTGGTTTTGGTGTCATACCTAGAGTATTGCATGCATAGTTTCAAAGCAACAAATTTTGAAGAGATAATCATCTGCCTTGTATGTTGAAGAGATATTAGAAAAATCTAACAAGGTCTTCAAAATGTGTTCTGAAGGAAAACAAATGCAAATTCTTCAATATAGAACTGAAGGGAAGCTCAGAAAGGAACCCGCATTCTACTTATAATTAGGTTTCTGTTTTATTCTGTTTTTGTCAAAAATAAACCATGAGCAGTGACAGGTCAAATATCATTGTCTTTGCTTTTCATCAAGGTCTCCAATGTTTGCTTTCATCTTTCTATGATCTATGTTCTGCCTGCTGTTTTTTGGAAATTGACATATGGGTGCCTATATTTACTTCTAGTTCTGTACATAGGAAGACAGAGTCTAGCTTTTGAGTTTCAACTTGGAGATGCAAGGTCTAGATTGTGACTGTTGGATTCTATATAGCAGAATGCATAGGTTAACACTGACTGCAGGAAATCAAATGTGCAATATACTTGCCAACTGGAAAATATACAGTAAGCTTTTAATAGAGCCAGCACTGTGTATGGGCAGATCCTTGAGTGGCATTCTATATTTGTCACAATAATATCAAGACAGATATTTAGTCATAAATTCATACTCATTCTATTTGAGTGCCATGGAGTAATAATTTTTAATAACAAGCCATTGAGGTATGATTGTTTTGCTATGTATACTATTACATATTCTACATGACTACAAATGGAGTTTCAAGTCTTTGTTTCAGTACTGTTTTTATGTAGAAATAATTCATCTAAATGTTTCCCATAAAAATTAATACTTTAGTTACTCAGAAAGGTTGAGTACATTTACTTATTACTTAAAAAGTATTTACATCATTTCTATTTTGAACTTAAATTCAGCTAAATATCAAAATACAATTTAAATGTCACATATGAATAATTCTATTAAACATATGGTGTCAGTGTTTCATGGAAACTAAGTTCAGTTAAATGGGTCTTTCATTACTAATTAGAAGTAAAAGTCAATAATGTGAAAGTCAACTAAAGACCAAAACACACTGATGGAAATTCTTTGAACTTTAAGAATATTTCATTTAATTATGCATAATTCTTACCATTTTCTGACATAACATTATTCTCAGTTCATGCATATACTAATGTAGTCATTGCAAAATGTTCTGAGTTTATTTAAACAACATATTTAATACTTTTCTAATTAAAATTATTTTTCATTCAATTTTAGCTTATATGATTTCATGGATATATAGTTCAGCCTATAGAAGATGCTGGGAAGTCAATGCTTTCAGAATATTAAGATACACATGTAGAGTCTAGTAGTAGTTCAGTGGTTAAAAGCACTTGCTGCTCTTGAAAAGAACCCAGGTTCAGTTTAGAGAACCCAACTTCCACATAGTGGAGACTTCATTTATAACTCCAACTCCAGTGGATCCATCAGACCACTCATTACCTCCACTCGTGTGCACATTACACACACACACACACACACACACACACACACACACACACACTTAAAAATAAATTTCAATAAGTAAATATAAAGATGTACAGATGTATTTGGAATGCATGCATTCAGTAGTACAACCCTTTGTAACATAACCTACAAGGTGTCAAGGCAACAAGAACAGTAATTACAATGCTATATAACATTCTAAGACTGAGCACTGAGAGTTGGAATAATCCTAAGTCAGTGTTTCTTCCCCAACTTGTTTAAGGAGGACAAGACTATAAATAATATTACTTGTATCACACTGCTATTAAATGAGGATGAGCAGATACAAGCCCAAGCCTCACAGTCAGTAAGGTTCTTTTTGTCTCTCTTCATGGTTCCCAGGCCAATAAATGACACATAGTAGACAGCTAAAACTCATGAAAACTAGCTACATCAAGAACATGCAGAGTGGCAAGCAAAGGGGACAGAAAACAGAGAAGTGGGGACACAGTTTAACATCATGGCCTAGGTGAAAGAAGTCTTAACATGACACTAAACTTATTGGAGATAAAAAAGAAGAGTAAATACAAAATGGTTATATATATATATATATATATATATATATATATATGACTATTATTGAAATTTTAGTTTGTTTTTGTTTTTGAGTGTGACATGCTATTATTTGTCTCTCATGTGGTTCCCAAGGTCAGTATGGTAAAGGTTAGTTCCCAACATGGCTTCTTTGAGAAGGCATAGAAACCTTAGAAACAAGGCCTATTTGAATATGTCTAGTCACTGAGTGTTGTGCCTTCCTTAATTATTATGAACCCTCCTCATCTTTCTCGCATCCTGACTGTGAAGATAAACAGTTTTCTCTTACATGCATGATATGCCATTGCCATGGCAAAACCCTTTTAGCTAAAAGCAATGGCATCGATTCATCATGGGCAAAACCCTTCTTTTTGTTTGTAAAGTGAATGTCTCATGCCTCTGTTATAGCGGTGGGAATCTAACACAAGATACTTTAGAAGATTATAAAGAACATATTTCATAGTTGGATATCACCACAGCCATACGATTCGCCTCCACTCACCATCACTACAGTGAAAAGATCATTCTGCTTAGAAGAGATTCAACTATGTCTTTTTATGTAAGAGTATCACAGAGGTTTACACTATCCACTAGACATATTTTATTGAAAATAGTTCTAATTAGTACTGTTGCTAAAAGTGAACTAAAGGTTTATTGGATACCTGTCACACTTAGAACTGGAGTATTAGCACTATTAGCCTGAAGCATAACCATCCAGTGGATTTAATAACTAAATTTTAGGTATGTGTAGATTTGATATCAGTTATTTCCTAATGAAACAACAGAAACCAAAATACTCGAGTATTGAGAGATAAATAAGGCTTTATTTTTCTCTAATGGGAGTCCAAGGAACCTCTGACATTGGAAGAATGTTCTTGATGAAAATAGATTTGAAGTAAATAGGAGGAATGTAAAGAAATTAGAGAGTACACAGAGAAGAAACCATGTAAGATTTTAAATGACTTCGGAGATACCCTTCAGTTTACATTGTGTATGTGTGTGTGTGTGTGTGTGTGTACATGTGTGTGCACATGCAAATTTGTGTTTGTACATTTGGATATCAGAGAACAAAGTGAAAAAGTCAGTTTTCTTTTGAGTACATTTTCCTGAGCCATCTTGTTGACCTCAAAGATGTCTTAAAGTGCATGCATGAAACAATAAAATGTTGTTTTTGTAAAATAATATTTGAAGAGCATTAAGGGTCTTATAAGTTATAATCATTCTAGTTTATGATATATTAATTATAGTTGAATTGATTATTATTATCTTAGTTTATAATGAATTATATTTTAGGTAGTATTACTAATTATATTTTCCAAAAAGGAACTATATATATAAAAAATAGAAGGTAAAATTGAAGTAGGTTACAGAAAATTAGAGTGAAAAAGAAGGCAATAAGTGAGGAGCCAGGTGATAACAGAGTTAAAGGAGGATTCAAGAATCCCAAGATTTGCATAATCATTGAAAAAAGAAGAAAAAAACAGAGAGTATTAGACAAAAAAAAACCATGAGATGATTAGGCAAAGTAAAGGTACATAAAATTTTATATTTAATGGTTTTGCTGAGATTCCACGATAATATATAAGCATATGCAAACATTAGGATGTATTTTGCTAAAATTCCAAAACCCGGGGAGTGAATACATCTTAAGTGATTTGGAAGATTTGCCATCCTGTGCTTCCCCACTCCACCAAACAGTTTGCAAGATGTGTTCTATTTGAAACTTGGGGTTCAGAACTTAATGCAATACCTATTCATCTTAAGGTAAACTATTGATAACCTCGATTTTGGCAACTTAGAGTTAAGCATAATAATAACACACCAAGGATAATAGGAGGCATTTTTATGTTTATACATTCACACTCTCAAAAACAAAACAAAATAAAAAACCCAACAACAACAAGCTGAAAAAACTTCCTCTTCTTAGTCCAACAAAATCATTGGTGGATGTGATTTTACCAGAAACAAGAACAAAGATTGCTAGGATTTACTCCCAGTGGCATAAAAAGAAAATGTAACTGTGCTCTCCCCTGACGGGCACAACTAGTTTAACAGTTGTGTTAGAGTAAAATATCACAGGACCTAAAACTGTTGAAGAGTTAGCCATCCTCTCGGGAAAAGTGTGAAGTTAATTATGTCATATGAAGACATTACTGAAAAACAAAACAAATAACATATTAAACTGATGGTAATTAGCTACAGGAAAAATAAAAATTTCCAGGAAATCAAAGTTAACTAAAATTATGTGAGGACTCATATTTTTTTTAACAGAAATGAAATGACTATGTTAATGTAAGGGAGACTTGCATGTATATTGGAAGTGTCAATGACAAGGAGGGCAGGTGTAGGAGAGAATATTCCATATGAGAAGTTAATAAAAGCTGATATTACAGAACAATACAAAGCAGAAAGTAAACTAAGCTTGTTATTTAGAAACAAGTCATAAAATGCATCAAGAAAGCCACCTGTTTAAAAGGATGAAAGTAGTATTTTTCAGCATCTGAAAATAGATACATGCATAAATATAGATATATTTGGAACACAAATATCATGGGCTGGCATTATCCAAATATGCATTATTGAAATAACTTGCATGTATATAAATTTAATAAACAATTTACAAATTTGGTTGAAATACCATTATAAAAAAGCCAAGCAGAAAAAGAAAATCACAAGAAATTAGGTTTACAGTCTTAAAATGGCATATCAAAAATAAGTAAATACTGAAAAGTTTGGAGTAAAATATACAGTTTACATAAAAACAATTTGTTGATGAGAGGCCAATTTATAAAGCCCAAAATATGGAGAAAAGGTGTATAATAATGAAAACTATGGACAATTCAAAAGACAAAGGCATCTTAAAAAGTTGGAGACCTATATTTCAAAAGATAAATTATAAAGTAAATTATATGAAAAGACAACAAAGAAAATAAGGGTATGGGGAAAGAATTCTTTCCTGACATCTATTTAAGTAGAGAGATTTAAAGGAAATAGATAATAAATGGAAGGGATTGATCTTAAATATAAGCCTGTCTGGTAGGAGTTCATAAGTCGAAAAAAATCCCAGCATTATTTTACTTTGATTTATTAAAAAGCACTTTTCTAGGAAAAAATACGCTCCTCATTTAGGAACTAGATTAAAAAAAAATTGACTTGTCTGTAAACACTCCAGAAAACATATTATATAAAAGTCATTATATTGAAAAATGCTAGAATAGCAATGTAGCTTACTAGATATTAAATCAAACTTGAAAAATCAACCGTCATAACACATAAGATGACTCTGATCCCCAAAGCACCTGAAAATTCTCAAGTAATATAAACAAATCTAGTTTTTTAAAAAAACTGGATACAACCTCAAAATGTAGTTTAAAATGATATATTAATATGAACCAATAGACAAAATTATAATAATCAGGATGTAATCCCCTATGCCTCAATGAAAATTTAACTTTCATTTGATTTTATGGGTGAGAAAGCACATAAGTAACTGTCAGGAAAAAATGATAAATTGACAAATCAAGTGATCAAGTGTTTGGATAATATGTACTAAAAAGATGGATTATAAAGATTTTTGTTAAATAGACTTAGAAGAAATCTTGTTTAGACCATAACTTGATGACAGTTTTTAGTACAACTAGAAATAAATGGACGTCATAAACATAAAACACAACTGTTTAGAAATGAATAACTCCCTTCCTCAAATCTGGTTAAAACTACAATTAAGACCATTTAGAAATACAATGTAACAAAAACACTGCAAACAAAGCACATGAAATACAGACAGACATATCTGCATTTAGAATACAAATTTTTTTGTTCAATGTGTCTATTTTAACACAGAAAAGATGAAATTTAAATGAACTTACTTAGCATCCAATTCTAGGAGGAAGGCAAAGATATTATATAAACCTCCATGGGAGGAAGAAGGAGGGACAGGGCCTTCCTTTGCCTGGGAATTCAGTCATGGCTCCCTCTTGCCCTCCTGTTCCTATAAATGATCTGGGAAAATGCTAGAGTATATGCCATGTGGAAGGATGATTGAATGAGTGACCCCATGATGCAGAGTTTTAGAATGGTAGTTCTTTAAAAGTCTAGTAGAATTCTACCATGAGTCAATGTAGATCTGGACAGCTTATTCTGAAGGCTTTTTATCAATTTCAGTGTTTCCCTTTGCTCTGAATTGTTTTGGTTGTTGATCTCTTCTAAGTTTAAATTTACCAGTTTGGATGAATGAAGAGACTCATCTATTTTTTATTAAATCTATAAGGAATAATTTAATCTATAAGAATTAATATAATCGAAACTAAGCAATACCTTTTGTAATATCTATATTTCTTTGGAGTATGACGTAATGTTGCTCTCCTCATTTTGAATGTGTTTGTGTCCCCCTTTCTTGCTTTTGTTTAACTGGGATAAGGAATTGTTGATCTTATTTATCTCCACAAAGAATAAGATCTTAGATTCATTATCTCTTGATATTATTTTCTTTGTGTCTATTTCATTAATTTCTGCCTTGATTATTTTATTTCTTATGGCCATCTTCTTGGTTTTGTTTTTTCTTTTTCTTTTTTCCAACTTATTTGGCTGCATCATTAAGTCATTCATTTCTGCTCTTTCTGATTTTATAATGTCAGTACTTAAGCTTATAAACTTTCTATCTTTGAACTATTTTTAATGTGTTCTGAAGGTTTTGATGTGGTTTCATTTTCATTTACTTCTAGGAAACATTTTATTTCTTTTCTTATTTCTTCTTTGATTCATCCATTGTTCAGAAATGAGTTGTTTAATATCCATGAGTTTATACATTTACAAATTTGCATAGACCACTCTGGCAAAAATTATGGAGAATCCTCGAAAACAAACAAACAAACAAACAAACAAAAATCCCTAAAGACACTGAAAATAAAATTTACTGTATGATCCAGATCTACCTCTTTTGCATAGTTCCAATTGATTGAATATCATACTAAATGTATATTTGATCAACAATAGTCATAGCCACCCCGTTCAAAATAACTAGGAAATGGAAACACCTAAATGTTCTTTAACAAATGAATGGATAATAAAATGTGTAGCATATGCACAACGAATTACTATTTAGCTGCAAACAAAAATAAAATTTGCTGATAAATAGGTGGGCCTAGGAAAGATTAGACTGAATGAGGTAGCCAAAGCCCAGGAAGATCAACAGCACCCACAAAATTCCTCTCATCTGTGGTTCTTTGCTCCAAATACACAAATATAAGTGTAGATATTACTCATCATAAAATGCTTTCTTTACTGCAAATGGAGACTATCATATAAAACCACAACCGGACACAATGCTGAGATCATCAAATCTTAAGGAACCAGTTCCAGTGGACAAATAGATTTACAAACATCACAGTACCTACATTGATGCACGAAGGAATATCACAGAGGAGGAGGCAGAAAAAATATAAAGCACAAGAAAATTAGAATTCTGCTGCATAACAGTCTTTTACAGAAATGGCTTCCTAAATAAGATTGGAACAATGGCATTGTCAATGGACATTATAACACAGAAGGGAAAAAATTTCATAAGATCCCACACCTACACAAAGAACTACAGCTACTAATGTCTGAGAGAGGAGAATTAACCTCTCACAGAGATGACCTCCATGGTTGGTTGTTCAGTGTAGAATGTTCAGCCCTGTTATCAACAATGAAAATAAACTCACCAGATTCTATTTATACACACACACACACAAACACATGCACACATGCATGCACTCATGCACACACGCATAAAGCACACACAAGAGTTTAACAACTTGAGAGTACAACAGAGACATAGGAGATTTGAGGCACAGTTTCTGTGAAGAGCTAAAGAGAGAACAGGGAGGAAGAAAAGTGAGCCAAGTGTATTTCAAATAAAAATATTTAAGTATGTATTCAGCCTATGCTCCAGTCAATAGCCCTCACACACACTCATATCAAACTGTGCACTAATAAATTAAAATAATATATAAAATGAATTAATCACTGGGACTACAGAAATTTATACTTGGCTTTTAATTTTTGAAAAAAATTTCATCTCATATATTAGCCACCATATCAATATTTTCTCCATTAGTTATCCATGATTCTGTGCAGCCCTCCAAAATCACTCATCAAACTGCCATCTCTTGAAAACCATTTAAAGAATACATTTTTTTCTGTATTTTCCCTTCTACTACATCTTTCACATGGAAATTAGGACAAGATAAAAAATATTACAGCCATAGAGCAGGATTCACAACTATAAGACAAGTTCCTGGGAGATGGAGGCAAGACATTCCTGAGGTTGTGATCAACCTAAGAAACACTAAAAGATCAAGTCTCAAAACAACAACAACAACAACAACAACAAAATACTCAAACATTATTTTGCTTTTTTAATTTACTCATTGAAATTTGCCTCAAGTTCTGATTGATTATGAAAACATTAAAAAATTGATAACAACACATTAAACTCTTGAAAATTTTGCCCCACCTATCTTATGAGTATTATAAAATAAATATGTCCTTCAAGACTTGTTTGTTTACTTAATTTTTAACTACATTTTCCTAGAGATATTTCTGCCTTCTTTCATGACTATTTACTCTTCTGTTATTTTCACCTAGAAGATTTTCTTGTTATTATTTGTCAAAATACTATTTCTTCAAGAATGATGCTTAATGCCTCCCCATAAATCTGTTTCCTGATCATATAAATCATAAGTAGTCTTTCCCTTCTTACCTCATCCATTTCCTCTGAATCATTTGTGTGAAATTTCATTATGTTCTAATGTTATAATTAACTACCTTATTAGCTTTTAAATCTCTTCTAAGTTAGAGATGATGTATAATATGTGGCTTAAATATACCATGTACATTAGATCTGTATTGCATTACTTAACCTAGCATTACATGAAGCAGGTGCTAATGATATTTTTAATGTACTATCACAAGCTAATGCAATCTAATTCTCAACATTGGGAAATAAATGCAAAATGTAATAAGGCAAATATTCACTTTCACCTTTCATGCATTTTTGAGAGTTATGTAAAGCAAAATAATACTCTAAAACCAATTCTATACACATTCTCTTCTTTACCAATGATTACCTGCTTGAATCTCTAGTTAACCTCATTCCAAAATGTGAATTATAGTAAGTAATGACAATATCTCCTAGCACTTAGAGTGTGTTAGGTGTTGCTCACAACATTTTTCTAATCGCTTGTATTGAAAATGGTTGTTTATTTTACTGTTTGGGTTTATCTTTAAATGTGAAATTGGATCTTGCTATTTATGCTGTTATAGTTTTGTGCCCTCCAATAAGAAAATCACCCTGCATAACATAAAAATCCACTTTGACTTGAGCACCTTGAAAATCTCTATCTTCAAATTAATATTTTGAGTTAGAATGAGATACAGATTTATATCTGTCATATCTACCTTGCTAAATCTATATCTCTGAGTTTCCATTTTCTTATTTATGAAACAGGGTTGATAGTACTTACTTCAAATGAGTTTCTTGAAATTGAATGGCTGACCATATGTAGAAAGTCTAGACAAGAGCAGTCATAATAGACCTGGTGATTATCATCAGTTATTACTAACAATCCCTTCTCCTTATATACTGATTCATCCCAACATTGTGGCTGCTGCTCTTCTTCCTCCAATAATGTTTCTTTGCCTTTGACATAGAGTCTACTGTATATCCCAGGATGGCATTAAATCTGTCATCCTCCTGCTTCCATATTCTAAGTGTTCAAGTTATAGATATGTACCAGCATATCTAGGCCTCAAATTCAAAATAATCATAAGCTTTTGTTCTTCTTTAATTAGGATAAAGAATTCCTATGATAAACACACACACACACACACACACACACACACATATATATCATTACTGTAATAATTAAGAACTTGACAGGTTCTACGTGCTATATTTTTTCTATTATTTTAATTAAATACAAAATATGTACCTAAAATATCTTTTATCATTTTAAATTTTAAAAAAAATAGAATGTTAAAGCATCTCTGTTACCTAGAGTTCTCTAAGATATTTTATTGTATTTGATCTAGGTGTTCTGAAAATGAATTTGTCATGTGAAAAGATGAAGCCAAATGGAATACTTTGTTTTGTCTGGACTATAATACAGCTTTATCTACAAAGCATGGCTTGAATTCTAATACAACTAATCCATCCAATTGATCTAAACTCATTCACTGAACACCTGGTGGTTAAGCCAACCATAAGGCTCACTTGTGAAACATGTGACTATATTGCCCTTAAGTCATGAGCCCTTTGTCCTAAGGTCCTCAGACATTAATTACATGATGATGATTGTATCAGGAGTATACACATAAATACCAAATAAAATAACAAAATAAACTATGAATATGTCAAGAAATGAAGTCAATATTCTTATCAATTAAATTCAAAGTTCATGTGGATCCAAGTTGAAAATAGATGCCTTTTGAATTGCTAGTATCAGAGCAAATGTACAAATTCCCACCAAACCTCTAAAGAAGTTATAGAGTTTCCACATTCTCTCAAATCTCATGATACTCATTTGATATGTTCTTATAGCTAATGTTGTCTCCAAAGTTGTTACTCTCTACATAGCCTTCCTAGGGTCTAGAAGTCGTACCATCACAGTGAGAATTTACTCATTGGTTGAGGTTTTATTTGTTAATTTTTAAATTTCAAATCTTAGCTTTTGCATATGCCTATGTGATAATTCCTCAATATTTTACAGGTTGTCAAAAGTGACTAAAATTATCATATACTGCATGTATTAAACTTTCAAGGAATTAAAAGTGTAAAACATTAACAAGAAAGAAACAAACAATTAGTGTTCAGATACCAGAGACCTATCTTGTACTGATCAGAACTGTCTAAAGGCATTTTTGATTCTGTATGAAGAAATGGAAAGATGCACATCTATAATTAGTAATTGTGTGAAGACAGAGATAGTAGCTTGAAGTTTAACAGGTAAAAGCCAAAATACAAATTTAGTGCTCGAGAATATATTAGACAAGCAAGTCTAAGAAAGGTACAAAAATAAAGGCCAGGGGTATCTGGGGACCTCATCCTGGGCCACAGGGCTCTATACCCAAATAGCACCAGGAGAAAGCTAGCCTCCCAGGAGTGTGGACAAGCCCGTGAGTGGAGGTAAGACGAGCACCACTACTCAGCAGGGGAAAAAGCTAGCCTCACATGAGTGTGGACAAGCCTGTAAGTGGCGTAAGGCCAACACTTCTGCTCATCAGGACCCTCCTAGAACCCTCAGGACTCAGGGACTGAGGAGCAGCCTAAGACAGGAGCCTTCAGGTTTACATCTGTGTCAGGGGACCTCAGCCTGGGCCATGGGGCTCCATAGCCAAATAGTGCAAGGAAAAAGCTAGCCTCCCATGAGTGTGGACAAGCCTGTCAGCAGAGGTAAGACCAGCACCACTGTTCAGAGGGACACACCTGGAATCCTCAGGACATAAGGACTGAGGGGTGGTCTTCAGTTTCCTTCTATGGCCAGGGAGCTGATCATGTGACACAGGACTCCATATTCAAATAGTGCCAGGAGAGAGCTAGTCTCCTAGGAGTACCAACACACTTTTGAGCACAGGCAAGACCACCACTTCTGTTCAAATTCCTGGATCAAGAGGGACCTTTGCAGAGCCATCAGGACACAGAAAGCAAGGAAGAGCTGGGGACAGGAATCTTCTGGTTTCTGTCTATACCCTGGAGCTGACCCTGTGCCACAGCTCTCCAAACCCAAATTCCGCTGAGAGAGAGCTAATCTCCAAGGAGTACTGACTTAAAGGCTTGCAGGAGGGACAAGCCACAGTAAGAGAGAGCAAGACCAGCTAACACCAGAGATAACCTGGTGGCAAAAGTAAAGGGCAAGAACATAAAGAACAGAAACCAAGGCAACTAGGTATGATCAGAACCCAGTTCTCCCACTAGAGAGAGCCCTGGATACCCCAACACAACAGAAAAGAAAGATTCAGATTTAAAATCACATCTCATGATGATGATAGAAGATTTTAAAAGGAAATAAATAACTCAGTTAAAGAAGTACAAGAGAACACAGGTAAACAGCTAGAAGCCCTTGAAGAGGAAACACAAAAATCCCTTAAAGAATTACAGAAAAACACAATCAAACAGACAAAGGAAATGAACAAAACCATCTAGGATCTAAAAATGAAAATAGAAACAACAAAGAAATCACAAAGGGAGACAATCCTGGAGTTAAAAAACCTAGGAAAGAGATTAGGAGAAATAGATGCAAGCATCACAAACAGAATACAAGAGACAGAAGAGAGTATCTCAGATACAGAAGATACCATAGAAAACATTGACACAACAGTCAAAGAAAATGCAAAAGGCAAAAAGCTCCTAATCCAGGAAATCCAGGACATGATGAGAAGAACAAACCTAAGGATAATAGGTATACAAAAGAGTGAAGATTCCCAACTTAAAGGGCCAGTAAATATCTTCAACAAAATTATAGAAGAAAATTTCCCTAACCTAAAGAAAGAGATGAACATAAACGTTCAACAAGCCTACCAAACTCCAATTAGATTGGACCAGAGAAGAAATTCCTCCTGTCGCATAATAGTCAAAACACCAAATGTACAAAACAAGGAAATAATATTAAAAGCAGTAAGTGAAAAAGGTCAAATCACATATAAAGGCAGACCTATAAGAATTATACCAGAATTCTCACCAGAGACAATGAAAGCTAGAAGATGCTGGGCATATCTCATACAGACCCTAACACAACTGACAGCCTAGGCTGCTATACCTAGTAAAACTCACAAATACCCTTGATGGTGAAACCAAGATATTCTATGACAAAACCAAATTTACACAATATGTTTCCACAAACCAAGACCTACAAAGGATAATAGATGGAAAACACAAACACAAAGAGGAAAACTACACCCTAGAAAAAGCAAAAAAGTAATCTATCAACAAACTCAAAAGAAGACAGCCACACAAACATGAAAATAAAATTGAAAATAACAAGAAACAACAATCACTATTCCTTAATATCTCTTAACATCAATGGACTCAATTCCCAAAAAAAAGACATAGGCAAACAGACAGGATACATAAACAAGACCTAGCATTTTGCTGCATAGAGCAAATGCACCTCAGAGTTAAAGTCAAACAGTACCTCAGAGTAAAGGGCTGGAAAACAATTTTCCAGGCAAATGGTCCCAAGAAACAAGTTGGAGTAGCCATTCTAATCTTGGATAAAGTTGACTTTCAACAGAAAATCATCAAATAAGATAAGGAAGGACACTTCATCCTCATCAAAGGAAAAATTTACCAAGAAGAACTCTCAATTCTGAACATCTATGCTCCAAACACAAGAGTATCCACATTCATAACAGAAATCTTACTAAAGCTCAAAGCACACATTGTACCTCACACAATAATAGTGGGAGACCTCAACACCCCACTCTAATAAATGGACAGATCTTGGAAACACAAACTAAACAGAGACACACTGAAACTAACAGATGTTATGGATCAAATGTGTTTAACAGATGTCTATAGACCATTTCATCCTAAATCAAAAGAATATATCTTCTTCTCAGCATCTTATGTTACCATCTCCAAAACTGACCATAAAATCGGTCACAAAACAAACCTCAACAGATATAAGAAGATTGAAATAATCCCATGCCTCCTATCAGATCACTATGGATGAAGGCTGGTCTTCAGTGGTAACAAAAACAACAGAAAGCCCACATACACATGGAAGCTGAACAACGCTCTACTTAATGATAACTTGGTCAGGGAAAAAATAAAGAAATAAAGACTTCCTAGAATTTAATGAAAATGAAAGTACAACATACCCAATCTTATGGGACACAATGAAAGGAGTGTTAAAAGGATAATTCATAGGTCTGAGTGCTTCCAAAAAGAAACTGGAGAGAGCATATAATAGCATAATAGCAGCTTAACAGCACACCTGAAAGCTCAAGAACAAAAAAAAAAAAAAAGCTAATACACCCAACAGAATTAGAAGGCAGGAAATAATCAAACTCAGGGCTGAAATCAACCAAGTAGAAACAAAAAGAACTATACAAAGAATCAACAAAACCAGGAGCTGGTTCTTCAAGAAAATCAAGATAGACAAACCCATAGCCAGACTAAGCAGAGAGCACAGAGACAATATCCAAATTAACAAATCAGAAATGAAAAGGGAGATATAACAACAGATTCTGAGGAAATTCAGAAAATCATCAAATCCTACTACAAAAGCCTATACTCAACAAAATTGGAAAATTTAGATGAAATGGACAATTTTCTAGACAGATACCAAATACCAAAGATAAGTCAGGATCAGATAAACTATTTAAACAGTCCAATCACCCTTAAGAAACAGAAGCAGTCATTAAAAGTGTCCCAACCAAAAAAAAGTTCAGGACCAGATGGGTTTAGTGCAGAATTCTATCAGACCTTCAAAGAAGTCCTAATACCAATACTCTTCATTCTATTCCACAAAATAGAAACACAAGGAACACTACCCAATTCATTCTATGAGGCCACAGTTACACTGATAACAAAAACTCACAAAGACCAAACAAAAAAAGAAAACTTCAGACCAATTTCCCTTATCAATATCAATGCAAAAATACTCAATAAAATTCTTGCAAGCCAAATCCAAGAACACATCAAATCAATCATTCACCTCGATCAAGTAGGTTTTATGTCAGGGATGCAGGGATGGCTCAATACCTGGAAATTCATCAATGCAATCCACTACATTAACAAACTCGAAGAAAAAAAACCACATGGTCATTTCATTAGATGCTGAAAAAGCATTTGACAAAATTCAACATCCCTTCATGATGAAAGTCTTGGAAAGATCAGGAATTCAAGGTCCATACATAAACATATGAAAGCCAAAAACAGCAAACCAGTAGCCAACAGCAAACTTAAAGGAGAGAAACTTGAAGCAATTCCACTAAAATCAGGGACTAGACAAGGCTGCTCTCTCTCTCTCTCCCTATCTATTCAATATAGTACTTGAAGTTCTAGCTAGAGCAATCAGACAACAAAAAGAGGTCAAAGGGATACAAATTAGAAAGGAAGAAATCAAAATATCACTATTTGCAGAGGATATGATCTTAAGTGACCCAAAAACTCAATCAGAGCACTCCTACAGCAGATAAACAATTTCAGCAAAGTGGACAGATATAAAATTAACTCAAACAAATAAATAGCCTTGCAATACTCAAAGGATAAACACATTGAGAAAGAAATTAGGGAAATGACACCCTTCACAAACAATATAAAGTATCTTGGTGTGACTCTAACCAAACAAGTGAAAGATCTGTATGACAAGAACTTCAAGTCTCTGAAGAAAGAAATCAAAGAAGACTTCAGAAGATGGAAAGATCTCCCATGCTCAAGGATTGGCAGGATTAATATAGTAAAAATGGCCATCCTGCTGACAGCAATCTACAGGTTCAATTCAATCCCCATCAAAATTGTAGCTCAATTCTTCATAGACTTAGAACAATTCTCAAATTCATTTTGAATAAAAACCCCAGGATAGCAAAAACTTTTTATAACAACAAAAGAACTTCTGGAGGAATCAGCATACCTGACATCAAGCTGTACTACAGAGCAGTATTGACAAAAACTGCATGGTATTGGTACAGTGACAGGCAGGTAGATCAATGGAATAGAATCAAAGACTCAGAATTGAACCCACACACTTATAGTCACTTGGTCTTGGACAAAGAAACTAAAACCATCCAATGGAAAAAAGACAGCATTTTCAACAAATGCTTGTTCAACTAGCAGTCAACATCTCCCTGTACAAAGCTGAAGTACTTGTGGATCAGGTCCTCTACATAAAACCTGATACACTGAAACTAATAGAAGAGAAAGTGGGGGAAAGTCTCAAACACATGGGCACAAGGCATAAGTTCTTGAACAGAACCCCAATGGCTTATGTTCAAGAATTGGCAAATGGGACCTCATGAAATTGCAAACTGTCTGTAAGGCAAAGGATACTGACAATAGGACAAAACAGCGACAACAGGACAAAATAGGACAACAGATTGGGAAAAGATCTTTATCAATCCTATGTCTGATAGAGGGCTAGTATCCAATATATACAAAGAACTCAAGAAGTTAGACTCCAGAGAACCAAATAACCCTATCAAAAATGGGAAACAGAGCTAAACAGAGAATTCTCAACTGAGGAAACGCAAAGGGTTGAGAAGCACCTAAAGAAATGTTGAACATCCTTAGTCATCAGGGAAATGTAAATCAAAACAACCCTGAGATTCTACTTCATACCAGTCAGAATGACTAAGATCAAAATCTCAGGGGACAGCAGATGCTGGCAAGGATGTGGGGAAAGAGGAACATTCCTCCACTGCCGGTGGAATTGCAAGCTGGTACAACCACTCTGGAAATCAGTTTGGTGGACCCTCAGAAAAACTGACATAATACTATCTGAGGATCCAGCTATACCACTCCTGGGCATATACCCAGAAGATGCTCCAACATGTAATAAGGACACATGTTCCACTATGTTCATAGCAACCATATTTATAATAGTCAGAAAATGGAAACAAGCCAGATGCCCCTCAACAGAAGAATGGATACAGAAAATGTGGTACATTTACACAATGGAATACTACTCAGCTATTAAAAACAATGACTTCATGAAATTCTTAAGCAAATTGATGGAACTTGAAAATATCATCCTGAGTGAGGTAGCTCATTCACAAAAGAACGCACATGGTATGTACTCACTAATAAGTAGATATTAGCCCAAAAGTTTGGAATACCCAATATTCAATTCACAGCATCTGTTAGACTGAGTGGGAGGTCCCAGATGGAGGAGTTGGAGAAGGCACTGAAAAAGCTGAGGGAGTTTGCAGCCCCATAGAGGGAGCAATAGTGTCAACTGGGCAGATCCCCGGTGTTCTGGAGACTGGACCACCAACCAAAGAATAAGCATGGAGGGATCCATGGTGCTGGCCACATATGTGGTAGAGGAGGGAATTGTTGACAATCAGTGGTAGGAGAGGCCCTTGGGCCTGAGAGTGTTAGATGCCCCAATATAGGGGAATGCTAGGGAGGGAAGACAGGAGTGGGTGTGTGGGTGGGGGAATACCCTCATAGAGGCAGAGTGAGGGGCAATGGGATAGGGGATTTCCAAAGGGGAGACCTGGAAAGGGGAAAACACCTGAAATGTAAATAAAGCATCAATATAAAAGAAAATATAGAATTTTTCATGATAGAAATAAAAAGCAAATGCACCTACATGCTATTTATAAAAGAAACATTTGGAGCACATGCGGTCATAGTTTAAAGGTTATGTAAAGTAAAAGTTATTTTAAAGTTAAAGAATGGATATAGATCTAACTACAAATATTAACTGACATAAAAATTATATATCTGTGTTAATATTGAATGAACTATAATTTAAGGGAAAAATCACAGAATTCATGGATGTATATTTTAAAATAACAAAATTTTACATCTCTATACATAAAATCACATACATAATAAAATCATAATCCAAAACAAAAAATAAGGATCTGGAAGTATATGTGAAGACTCTTAACAAAACAGATATTAATTTTTAAGGAGAAAACCAGATAGAAAACATGGTTCACTAAAGTTACTTTATACCTGATTTTAGAAGCATTTTTGTTCTCTCTGACTTTTGCTTTTGCTTTCAGTGTTCTTTATTTTCATTTATGTTATTTTCTAGGACACTACGATGAATAATTTTGTTTAAAATATGTTTAAATATATCATGGGGAAAATATTTGCCTGCTTGGCAAATCATAGAACAGATGCAAAAAGACTGAAAAGAACTGATACTGAACTTTTGATTGGTGAGGGAAAGAGTCCTCTTATTTACAGAAAAACATCACGGGCATGATTAATGTGTTGTTTACACCTCAAAATGAAGGAGCGAAAGTGGTGAGAATAAAAATTATCATCTCCAAATCAAGAAAACACTTTCGGACAAAACAAACAAAAAGAACATAAATGACAGCATTAGGAGCAGACACAGAACTGGAGCAAGACACATGCGGTTTATCTTTCGATGGAGTCATGGAATGCTTAATATTCCATGTGAACATAGAAGAATAAGACATAATTATAGCCTGATCCCATGCAAAGTTAGACTGCCAGAACAGTGTCCCCACATGTCCTCACATGGACTTGAAGACATGAATGAGAAACAAATGGATTTCTCAGGCCGGGAGATTAGCTTGGTAGTCTTACCAAGAGCTAGGTAAACTCCAACTTGACCTGGTTGAAAGGATACAGCTTTAAAAATTAGACCATTCAAGAAATGACTATGACTCCCTGCCCTGTTACACAAATAATTGTTTACCAATCCATTAATTATTAGAAATCATCAATTACCCCAAACACTAAAATCTACTGTACTTCTCATATTATCCCATATTCTTAGTTGTTCAAAGTATTAAAGAATTCTATATAAGAGTAATTGTTCTTAAGTTGTTTAAATTATCATCAGTCATGGCATTCATTTAAATACTAATTTATTCCTGGCGATTTTTGACAATTCAGATTATTAAATAAAAATGTTACTAGCATTTTGCTATTAATGGTTTACTTTTATAGCCTTGTTCGAGTTTGTTTTTTTGCATAGATTCAATTGTTTGTTTGCATAGATGCAAATGTCCAAATATTTTATTCTTCCAAGAATAAATGTGAATATGAATTTGCTCAGATAAATTATATGTTGAATACCACATTTTAAATTCTTCACTTAAAATGTGGTAATGCCATGAAAAACAGCTAGACTTTCTGCAATGAATGAGACAAAAACGTCTTCACATTCAGAAATAAAGTAACATGGTCATGTCAACCACCCTCAAAGTCATGGAGCTGAAAATTAAGCATAGCTGCATCATAAAAATTCCAGAAATACAACTTTGAGGGTTTTCTCATTCTTTGTCCCTGAATAAATTCTTCTGGTGTCAGGAGTACAAATTACAAAAATTATATTCCTTTGTTTAAACTTATTGAAATAGAGACAAAACACTTTGAATCCATGAAATAAAAGGACTCATGAGAATAGATGCAGGTTTGAAAAATTTCAATTTCCAATGTGAGGCAAGCAGTTTCAACTACTTATTGTTTTGTATTTTTTAAACATGCACCTATATAAGAAAAGTTCAGGCCATGGCTCAGGGTTGTCAGTGAAGCCAGAGTTACAAGTAGCACTTTTCTTGCAAGATAGAAATGCAGAAAAAGAGCGTCCATGCTTATAAAAAGTAAGTGTTACTTAGAAAAACATCCTCTCTTATAAAGGGGGTGTCAATCATAATTGAAACTTTTTTTTAAAGGCTGTAAACAAAAGACTCTAAATACAGTTGTGGTGTAAAACAAATAAAATTTTTCCTCTAAAGTAAACATTGGTTCTGTTCTTTTGTCTTTTGTCTTATTTTTTAAATCAAACATAATTGTCAAATTTCTTGATTCCTATCTTCAGGTTTAAAAAAAAGAAACAAAAAACCATAGAGTTCTTGGAAAACTATGGATATAACAAAATGTACTGCTCACAAAACAAACAAACAAACCAATCAACAACAAACATCCCCAAACCATAAGGTTTTGAGCTAGAAAATGACAAGCCAAACAAAGACAGCCTCTTTCCTATCTACCAAGTTGACTCCCTCAGCTAGGTCTGTTTGGTCACTACCTCCTTGTGATGTCATTTCTAAAATGACAGTGTTGAAATCCTAGGACAGAGGCAGGTGTAGCTCTGTTGGAATGAGATGAGGTAATGTCAAACCCAGCACTGTTACGTCTCATCAGGGACTCATTCCTATTAAATGCCTCATGTATAATAATTATAATTACTGTTATTATATTTTATAAAACATAAAATATTTTTATTTCATATAATAATAAATAAATTGTTACCTGTTATTATGATGAATTATTTCAGTAGTAGTAGTAATAGTAGTAGTAGTAGTGTGTCTTTATGTGTGCACATGCATGATATGTGGGAAAGTGGGGGGGTGTTATGCATGCCATAGTACACATGTTGAAGTTTGAGGACACTCTATGGAGCCAATTCTCTTCTTTGTTTAAATAGTTTTGGGTCATCAGGCGTGCGTGGCAAGTATATTCACCTGCTGAGCCATTTTCTCAGCCCATAAATGTATTCTGTGATCCTTACTCTCCTGTATACTTTTCTTATGCATCAGGAGAAGGTTTTTATTGCTCCTTATGTTTTCATCTTCAGGATTAAAATTATTTCTTTCTTTCCATGTGTAACAGAACCACATGTAGCAACTCTGAGAATATCTAGAAAAGGACTTCTGTGCTTTCATAACATTTTCACTTATAAAATTCAGGGGGATGAAGAATTAACTATGAAATTAGCTAACAGCAATGCAATAGCTTCTAATCTAAAAGTAGTTTTAAGTTTTCTCAGTATAGACTCTTGTTTATACTCTGCCTTGCATTTGCATTCATGATATGATGGTGAATATTGTCTCTCAACTTGAAAAGATCTAGAATCATCTAGGATGCAATTTTCTAGGGATGTGTGAGAAGGATTTGGTCACACCTTTAAGGCATTATTTTAATTAAAGTAATTGAGTTGACAAGATGCACACTAAAAGTAGGATACACTAATCCCAGGTGTTGTATTCTGGACTGCATAAGACAGAAAGCTAGATGATCAAGAACACCCATTGCTTTCTTCTTCACAACTGTAGCCATAATCTGACCAAGAATGACAAGTCCTGCTGCCTGAAATGCTTCCTCCCTTAAATTGCTTTTTCTAGCTATGTTTCAAACCACAGCAACCTGTGGAATAATTAAATGAGAATATTGTTACCAGGAATGGGGTGTTGCTATGACAAACCTGAAAATGTGGTTACTAGACTTTAAGAATTGTTCAGGAAGAATGTGGAAATTTTTGGAACTCTGAGCTAGAAAACTCTAGAATGCTACCTGATGAATCCCCATATGCTACATTGTAACACAATATTTCATGTAAGTATTGTTGAAAATTGACTTGGTTTCTATGTAGAACTGTGGTCATATACTGTAAACTCCATAAGTAGAAGGCAAAGGCAGGAATGGAATCAGGAGTCCAAGAATTAAAATGGAGTGATAGCATACAAATCAGTAATAAGACAGATCAATGCAAGGTGTCCTTCCATTCATTTTGCTAGAGAATCTAAATTGCACAAATTATACTCACAAGGCAATATGTTTTAATTTCCACACTGAGGTAAGAGCAGCAGGGACTCTTCAACTTTAACAACAAGTCATGTACCCGACCACAATTATTCTCTTGCTAGATAATTCTTGATCAGATCACATAGTTTTCTGGTGCCAAAGTTCTTTCTAAAATACCACAGAAATGGCTTAATTGCTTTAACGAGGGAAAGTGTAATTCAAATCAGAACCGAAAATTTCTCAACTGATTTTGCATGTTGTCCCACCTGTGTAAACGCATTTGTGTGTAAATTAGAATGTCCTAAAGCCCACACAGTAGGAATATAAATCATTGTTGTAAATTGGAACTGGAATTTTCCATCTTAATTCTCTGTTGTGCAGGCTAAGGATAAGAAGAGTGACTGTACGGCTCTTCGAGTGGCAAATGTCTCTGTTTGCAACTGCATATGTCCTGGTCTCTCCTTGAAATGCTCCTCAATCACTCTCCTGACGTGAATAGAAGCATCTGTGATTGTGTCAACAGACATGATCAGTTTATGATCTGAGAAAACTGGAGCAACAAGCACATGGCCACTTGAAATGTAACCCTAAAACAGAGAGCTGTATTGTCAGCACAGAAGCAGCTCTATGCTTCAGCTGCAGCACCTGCATCCTACACCATCTTCCCTCCATTTTTAAAAGGCCTGGTAGAGCTTACATAAAGAAAATTGAAACGTTTCCCAAACCACATAATTTTGTCTGTATTAGTTGTTATCTTAAATATGATTTTTAAATGAAAGCCATGTTAGCATCAAGGGTTCTAATTTTAACTAATTGCTAATGTTTCATGTGATTAAGAAATTGAAAAATATCATTATTTAATGCAAAGAAGTGGAGAGAGAAAAATTATATAAAATTACCGTATTTCTGGAGTGAGAAATTTTAGAATTTTTTTCATTATATTGTGAGACTTGAAGCAGCTGGGGAAATCCGGCCATTATTACTTTTGAATCAGCCAATAAATAAATGGAAACTTCTGCATAGAAATGAAATGAACTAGAAAAATGGCAAACAGTACAATATGCAACAGCAAAGTAATAGCACTGATAGGATTTACTGGTCAAAATATGTATTTCCTCAGCAATAACACAGAGTGATAAGTACATACCCCAATACAATAAATATCTTAGCATTGATAACATGCTTCTCAAAGACCGAAGATATTGTAAAGAAACCCTGAATTCTAGCTCTAGACATGACTGGGAAGCACTGGACCCAGACAAGATTAAATAATTCTGGCATTAATAATATTTAGAAATCTGAACAAGATAGCATTAACACAGATTTATCAAGTTGGATTAGAGAAAGGTTAATAAAATAGATCCATAACTGAAAATTTTATTTTTAACTGTCTAAAACTATTTATTTCCAGAATTGTTTGCCTAATTTCTGTTTACTGTAAAACAAAAAAGAAAGAAAAGAGTAAGAAAGAGAGAAAACAAAACGAAAAACCCAGTAAGTTTGGTACTTAAAATCATTTATATTATGTGTGACTTAATAATCACATTTTCTTTTCCATATCAAAAATACCACACAAGCTACTGAACCTTCCAGTTATCCACAACCTCAAATATACAATGGCTGTATGTGAATGCATGTGGGTTCTCTCTCTCTCTCTCTCTCTCTCTCTCTCTCTCTCTCTCTCTCGTGTGTTTGTACAAGTGTGTTAGTTTTCTTGCTAGGTCTAGCAAAATTATTAGAACTTTTAATTTTGTGCAGTTTTAGGAAACATATACAAAACTAGTAAAACAAAAGCCAATATATGTTATCAAGTAATATTACCATAATAACATTCCAGTAAATGACTGTACAAACCCTGTGCAAAATAGAACATGATAAACAGCATCCATAGTCTACTCTTCATCTGCTCATAACTTATCTTTCTTGTTGGTTATAATGAAGTTACTTTATTTATTTATTCTATTTAAATTTGTATATGAACTATAAAACATTTGTGTCATCCTTACAAAAGTTATTTCCTAAACACAGATATTTGATACACAATTCAGAGGACTAATAATAAAGGAAGAAAGAAAAAGAAACAAACAAACAAAGCAAAGCAAAAAACCATAAACTGATAAACAGGATGGGTCATTAAAAAGATTTGAATAAGTTTGAAAGGGGTAAAATGATTTGTCATTTGAAGTTTTTTCTGGGAGTATTTGTAGAAAACTTTTTAAAAATAGAAAAAAATACTCTAAATTGCATCAAAGTTATCAATAGGATTCTTTAACTTTTTTGGGTGAAAGAAAATTTTCTACTATTTTATTATTTGTTCTGGACAGCTAATAATTTTGGTTCCCCTCCCAGTTAGTTTTTTAATTGCCCAGGTAACCCTGGTATCAGATATGGTTATTACATGGAGTTTTAGCCATTCAAAAAATGCAAACCTAAATAAATAGTATTGAAGGAAGGTCAGTTGTGTAAACTGCACAAGAAGGTTTGATGTGGTGTATACTGTAAGAATATAAATTAGTAAATAAAATTTACTATGTATTCAGTGTTATATCATATTATGTATGATATATTTTAAATAAAAAGACTTTAAGTGAACTCTAAATGAATACAAACCAACAAAAGCTAAATTTAATTATTAGGAGAATATACTGTTGGAAGAAGTAAAATTATCCAGATTTGAAGATAATTTGGTCCTATTTATTTTTTACATATATGAGTGTTCTATCTTTGTTTATACCTGCATACCAGAAGAGGGCATCAGATCCCATTACAGATGGTTGTGAGCCACCATGTGGTTACTGGGAATTAAACTCAGGACCTCTGGAAAAGCAGCCAATTCTCTTAACTGCTGAGCCATCTCTTCAGCCCTGATAATTTGGTTCTTTACCCAATATATCTTCAAGCCTCTATGAGAAAACTCTAAAAGCTAACACTTTTCTTCAAGTGACAATAAACAAAATCGAGATGTAAAATCCACTAGCTTTCTCTATGTTCTTTCCTCTGGGAAAGAAGCCAGGAAAACAATTCTATTCACAGTAGCCTAAACAAATAAACAATCCAAAACAAGGAAATATAAGACTCTGCAATAAAAACTTCAGATACTGAACTTCTCAAATGAAAAAGGCTCTACAAGGCAGATTCCCCAGGCTCTTGGTTGGCAGGATTAAAAATAGTTACAACACAGAATCAATCTAAAAAAATTAGAAAAATCCTCAACAAAATTCCAATGACATTCTTTACAGAAAAAGAAAAACAAGAGAACAACAACAATGTGAAACAAAACCACCCAGAGTTCATATGGAAGCATAAAAGTCCAGAGGTGGTCAGCATGATCCTGAGCAGAAAGCATACTGCCTACAGCTGGAGGGATCAGTAACTAGAAACACCAAGGGCAAGTTTTACTCCAGAAACATAATAACAAAATAACAGTGTATGTGCACAAAAAGGAAGGTGTTGATCAATAAAACAGATACAGTCTGCAGCAACAATTGCACCCACTGATACAATGGATGAGTTGGAATAAAGACAGACTCTAAAACCAATTGGGCAAGGAGAACTGGACATCCACATGTAGAAGAATGAACTAGGGCCCTTCTTTTCATCCTTTGAAAAAATCAGATGGTTAACAAACATTCAGGAAAGATGTAAAATTAATTGTTACAGGAAAAATAAGAAAAACACTTTAGGTTGTAAACATCTACCAGAACTTTCTGGAAAGAATCCTAATCACTTGGTAAGCATCCCTGACAACTGACAAAGGGAGTGTATGGAATTACAAAGCTTCTACACAGTAAAGGTGTCAAGAAAAAGAGACAGCCTAGAGAACAGAAGAAAAAAATCTAAACTGAAAATCTGACAGATAATTAGTATTTGGAATACGGACATGTCTAAAGAAATTAATACTCAGAAATCAAACAAACCAATTGTAAGAAGTTATGGAAAGTAATGAGCAATCCCACAGATGAAGTGAAAAGATCCAGTAATGTTCATTATCACTAACCAGGAGAAAAATGAAAATGAAACTACACTGAGATTTCATGTCACCCCGGTAAAAGGACAATCATTAAGGAAAGTAAAGCAGTTAGAAAAACAAGAAACTCCTTATACTGCTGGTGGCAATGGAAAACTAATCCACCCACCACAAAAGTCACCTGA
>JADRCH010000027.1:20954495-20961995 GCA_019843965.1 Rhynchomys soricoides
AGAGAAGAGAAGAGAAAGAGAGAAAGAAAGAAAGGAAGGAAGGAAGGTGGGAGGGCAGGAGAGAAGAGGAAAGGAGGAAAGAAGAAAGGAAGGAAGAAAAAAGAGAAAAAATAATAAAATCAATAAAAAAGAAAAAGTCATGACATCACATTATGAAACAAGAACCCTCTATAGATGCTATTTCATTCATTTTTTTCTGTTGGCCATCTAGTGATGGACATGCAACCTATCCTTAAGAGTAGTTTCTCTCCTAGTGAGCTTCCTCTGAATAAAACTAACTTTTCATTTTCATGTAGTTATTAACTAGAGATAATGTCTAAGTTAGGGATGATACACATGTCCACTTCTCCTTTAAGCTCTGGGAACCTATATGGTACAGACCCATGCATGCCCTGTGCATTCTATCTTACTCTTTGTAAATTCATATGTGTGCCAACCCTTTTGTGTCTAGATGGTCTTGATTCCTCTGTGTCTTCCATGTCCTCTTGCTCTTGAACTCTGTATACCTCATCTTTCAGAGTTTCCTGAGCCTGGAGGGATTAGAATTTGATAGAGAAATCATATTTAGGGCTGAGTGTTTGACACTGTCTCACTGTCTGTAGATATCTGTATTTGTTTCCTTCTGCTTTAGGAGGAAGCTTCTTTGATGATGGGTGAGCAAGACACATATCTGCGGTTACAGAACTATGTTATTAAAGGCCATTTTATTGCTACTTTTCTTTAGTAGAACATTACAATTTGGTTTTCCCCTAGGTCCCTGAAATATTTATCTTCAGGTTCTTAGCCATATAGGTACAGTGAAGTATGGGTTCCATCTTGTCGAATGGGCCTTAAGTCAAGTCAGATATTGGTTGGCCACTCCCACAAACATTTTGCCATTATAGCCCTAGTACATTTTGCCAGCAGGATGCTGTTGTAGATCAAAGGGGTTTGGCCGGCTTGGTTTCTCATTTAGTAGGATGCAGAGTACCTTTACTGTACCAAAGACTCTAGCAAATATGGGCAAAAGTCTCTTGGTAGGCACAAGCATGAATTTTCCATGTTCAATGAATTGTATGGATGTTGTATTCAGTTAACAAAGTCTTGCTGTCAGTCAGTGTGTGGATAGCAATTTGTAGCCTATCCAACGGCCTGGGTTGTATTAGATTTCTATGAGACCTCTTTTGCCAAGAGCTCAATTATATTGTTGTAATTCATTACCCATACTGGAAGCTTTACTTGTTGACAAGACATATCTAGTTGGGGCTCTGTTATTTGGTGATTTTATTTAGATCACTTTCATATGTGTATATAGTCTCGCAAGCTTCTGCTGCATTAAGTTTCTATACTACTCAAGTGACACTTAATTTTAGCAGTCTCTCCCAGTTTTCAGTCCTGTGCCCCTTTCTTCATCCCCCACCTCACTTGATCATCACGTTACAGTCCCCCTATCATCCATAACTATCTATTTTATTTTCCTTTCCAAGAGAGATATGTGTCCCCCACCCCCAGGCCCTTAGTCTATACTTAATCTCTGTGAGTCTAAGGATTGTAGCTTGGTTTTCATTGACTTAAACACTAATATTTACATAATAGCAAATAAACGCACACCATATTTATCTTTCTTGGTATGAATTGCCTCACTTAGGATGACTTTTTCTATTTCCATCAATTTGCCTTCAAAGCATGTAATTTCTCTTTAATAGCTTAGTACATTTTCAATGTGTAAATTTGACACATTTTTTTATCAATTCATCTCTTATGAGGGTGCTACTCCACAAACCCACCCAAGCTCATCTTCCCTCCCTGGCATTGCCCTATACTGGAGCATCTAACACTCTCAGATCCAAGGGCCGCTACTCTCACTGATAAGCAACAAGGCCGTCCTCTGCCACATATGTGACCAGCACCATGGGTCTATCCGTGTATATTCTCTGGTTGGTGGTTCAGTCTCTGGGAAAACCAAGGGGTCTGACAAGTTGTCACTGTTGTTCCTTCTCCATGGGGCTGCAAACGCCCTCAGCTTGTTTAGTCCCATCTCCAGCTCCTCCACCTGGCACCCCACACTCAGTCAAACAGTTGCTGTGAATTGAATAATGGGAGTTCTGAACTTTTGGGCTAATATCTGCTTATCAGTGAGTACATACTGTGTTTGTTCTTTTGTGACTGCGTTACCTCACTCAGGACGACATTTTCAAGTCCATCCATTTGCCTGCGAGTTTCATGAAGTCATTGTTTTTAGTAGCTGAGGAGTATTCCATTGTGTAAATGTACCACACTTTCTGCATCCATTCCTCTGTTGAGGGACATCTGGGTTGTTTCCAACTTCTGGCTATTATAAATATGGCTGCTATGAACATAGTGGAGCATGTGTCCTTATTACATGTTGGAGCATCTTTTGGGTATATGCCCAGGAGTGGTATAGCTGGGTCCTCAGGTAGTATTATGTCCAATTTTCTGAGGATCCACCAAACTGATTTCTAGAGTGGTTGTACCAGCATGCATTCCTACCAGCATTGGAGGAGTGTTCCTCTTTCTCCTCATACTTGCCAGCATCTGCTGTCCCCTGAGATTTTGATCTTAGCCATTAGACTGGGTGAGGTGAAATCTTGGAGGTGTTTTGATTTCCATTTCACTGATGACTAAGGATGTTGAACGTTTTTTTTAGATGCTTCTCAGCCCTTTGTGTTTTCTCAGTTGAGAATTCTCTGTTTAGCTCTGTTCCCCATTTTTTGACAGGGTTATTTGGTTCTCTGGAGTCTTCTTGAGTTCTTTATATATATTGGATATTAGCCCTCTATCAGATGTAGGATTGGTAAAGATATTTTCCCAATTTGTTGGTTGCTGTTTTGTCTATTGACAGTGTCCTTTGCCTTACAGAAGCTTTGCAATTTTATGAGGTCCCATTTGTCGATTCTTGATCTTAGATCATAAGCCGTTGGAGTTCTCTTCAGGAACTTTTTCCCTGTGTCCATGTGTTCAAGACTCTTCCCCACTTTCTCTTCTATTAGATTCAGTGTATTTGGTTTTATGTGGAGGTCCTTGAACCACTTGGACTTGAGCTTTGTACAGGGAGATAGGAATGGATCAATTCACAATCTTCTACATGTAGACAGCTAGTTGAACCAGCACCATTTGTTGAAAATGCTGTCTTTTTTCCACTGGATGGTTTTAGCTCCTTTGTCAAAGATCAAGAGACCGTAAGTGTGTGGGTTCATTTCTGGGTCTTTAATTCTATTCCACTGATCTACCTGCCTGTCACTGTACCAATACCATGCAGTTTTTATCACTACTTCTCTGTAGTACAGCTTGAAGTCAGGAATGTTGATTCTGTCAGAAGTTCTTTTATTGTTGAGAATAGTTTTTGCTTCCCTGGGTTTTTTGTTATTCCAAATTAATTTGAGAATTGCTCTTTCTAAGTCTATGAAGAAATGAGTTGGAATTTTGATAGGGATTGCATTGAATCTGTAAATTGCTTTCAGCAATATGGCCATTTTTACTATGTTAATCCTGCCAATCCATGAGCATGGAAGATCTTTCCATCTTCTGAGGTCTTCTTTGATTTCTTTCCTCATAGACTTGAAGTTCTTGACATACAGATTGTTCACTTGTTTGGTTAGAGTCACACCAAGATACTTTATATTGATTGTGACTATTGTGAAGGGTGTCATTTCCCGAATTTCTTACTCAGCCTGCTTATTCTTCCAGTATAGAAAGGCTACTGATTTCCTTGAGTTAATTTTATATCTGGCCACTTTGCTGAAGTTGTTTATCAGCTGTAGCAGTTCTCTCATGGAGTTTTTCAGGTCACGTAGTATACCATCATGTCATCTGCAAATAGTGATATTTTGATTTCTTCCTTTCCAATTTGTATCACTTTGACTTCCTTTTGTTGTCTAATTGCTCTAGCTAGAACTTCAAGTACTATATTGAATAGATAGGGAGAGAGTGGACACCCTTGTCTAGTAGCTGATTTTAGTGGGAATGCTTCAAGTTTATCTCTATTTACTTTGATGTTGGCTGCTGGTTTGCTGTATATTGCTTTTACTATGTTTAGGTATGGGCCTTGAATTCCTGATCTTTCCAAGACTTATCATGAAGGGATGTTGAATTTTGTCAAATGCTTTTTCAGTTTTTAATGAAAAGAGTATGTGATTTTTTTTCTTCAAGTTTGTTTATGTAGTGGATTACATTGATGGATTTCCGGGTATTGAACCTTCCCTGCTTCTCTGGGATGAAGCCTACTTGATCATGATGAATGATTGTTTTGATGTTTTCTTGGATTTGGTTTGGGAGAATTTTATTGAGTATTTTTGCATCAATATTGATTAGGGAAATTGGTCTGAAGTTTTCTTTCTTTGTTGGGTCTTTGTGTGGTTTTGGTATCAATGTAACTGTAACCTCATAGAATTAATTGGGTAGTGTTCCTTCTGTTTCTATTTTGTGGAATAGTTTGAAGAGTATTGGTATTAGGTCTTCTTTGAAAGTCCTATAGAATTCTGCAGTAAAGACACCTGGCCCTGGGCTTTTTTTGGTTGGGAGATTTCAATGATTGCTTCTATTTCTTTAGTGGTTATGGGAGTGTTTAGATGGTTTATCTGGTTCTGACTTAACTTTGGTATTTGGTATCTGTCTAGAAATTTGTCCATTTCTTCTAGATTTTTCAATTTTGTTGAGTATAGGCTTTTGTAGTTGGACCTAATGATTTTTTTAATTTCCTCAGATCCTGTTGTTATATCTCCCTTTTCATTTCTGATTTTGTTAATTTAGATACTGTCTCTGTGTTCTCTGCTTAGTCTGGCTAAAGGTTTGTCTATCTTGTTGATTTTCTCAAAGAACCAGTTCCTGGTTTTGTTGATTCTATGTATAGTTCTTTTTGTTTCTACTTGATTGATTTCAGCCCTGAGTTTGATTATTTCCTGCCTTCTACTCCTCTTGGGTGTATTAGCTTCTTTTTGTTCTAGAGCTTTCAGGTGTACTGTTAAGCTGCTAGTGCATGGTCTCTCCAGTTTCTTTTTTGGAGGCATCCAGAGCTATGTGTTTTCCTCTTAACACTGCTTTCATTGTGTCCCATAAGTTCGAGTATGTTGTACGTTCATTTTTATTAAATTCTAGGAAGTCTTTAATTTCTTTCTTTATTTTTTCCTGACCAATTTATCATTGAGTAGAGCATTGTTCAATTTCTATGTGTATGTGGGCTTTCTGTTGTTGTTGCCTTTGAAGACCAGCCTTATTCTGTAGTGATCTTATAGGAGGTATGGGATTATTTCAATCTTTTTATATCTGTTGAGATTTGTTTTGTGACCAATTACATGGTCAATTTTGGAGAAAATACCATGAGGTGCTGAGAAGAATTTATATTCTTTTGATTTAGGATGAAATGTTTTATAGACATCTGTTAAATCCATTTGGTCCATAGCTTCTGTTAGTTTCACTGTGTCTCTGTTTAGTTTGTGTTTCCAAGATGTTTTCATTGATAAGCGTGGGGTGTTGAAGTCTCCCACTATTATTGTGTGAGATAGAATGTGTGCTTTGAGCTTTACTAAAGTTTCTTTTATGTATGTGGCTGCCCTTGCATTTGTAGCATAGATGTTCAGAATTGAAAGTTCTTGGTAGATTTTTCCTTTGATGAGGATGAAGTGTCCTTCCTTGTCTTTTTTGGTGACTTTGGTTGAATGTTGATTTTATCCAATATTATAATAGCTACTCCTGCTGTTTCTTGGGACCATTTGCCTGTAAATTTGTTTTCCAGTCCTTTCCTCTGAGGTAGTGTTCGTCTTTAACACTGAGATGCATTTACTGTATGCAGCAAAATGCTGGGTCCTGTTTATGGATTTAGTCTGCTTGCCTATGTCTTTTTATTGGAGAATTGAGTCCATTGATGTTAAGAGATATTAAGGAATAGTGATTGTTGCTTCCTGTTATTTTTTATGTTTTTTTGTTATGTTTGTGTGGCTATCTTCTTTTGGGTTTGTTGAAAGAGTATTTTCTTGCTTTTTCTAGGGTGTAATTTCCCTCCTTGTGTTGGTGTTTTCCATCTATTATCCTTTGTAGGGCTGGGTATGTGGAAACATATTGTGTAAATTTGGTTTTGTCATAGAATATCTCGCTTTCATCATCTATGGTAATTGAGAGTTTTGCTGGGTATAGCAGCCTGGGCTGGCAGTTCTGTTCTCTAAGGGTCTGTATGAGATCTGCCCAGGATCTTCTGGCTTTCATATTTTCTTGTGTGAAGTCTGGTGTAATTCTGATAGGTTGGCCTTTATATGTTACTTGACCATTTCCCCTTACTGCTTTTCATATTCTATCCTTGTTCTGTGCATTTGGTCTTTTGACTATAATGTGACAGGAAGAATTTCTTTTCTGGTCCAATCTCTTTGGAGTTCTGTAAGCCTCTTGAATGTTTATGTTCATCTCTCTCTTTAGGTTAGGGAAGTTTTCTTCTATAATTTTGTTGAAAATATTTACTGGCCTTTTAAATTGGGAATCTTCACTTTCTTCTATACCTATTATCCTTAGGTTTGTTCTTCTCATTGTGTCCTGGATTTCCTGGATGTTTTGGGTTAGAAGCTTTTTGCATTTTGCATTTTCTTTAACTGTTGCGTCAATGTTTTCTATGGTATCTTCTGCACCTGAGATTCTCTCTTCTCTCTCTTGTATCCTGTTGGTGATGCTTGTATCTAAGTATCCTTATCTCTTTCCTAGGGTTTCTATTTCCAGGGTTGTCTCCCTTTGTCATTTCTTTATTGTTTTTATATCCATTTTTAGCTCTTGGATGGATTTGTTCATTTCCTTTGCCTATTTGATTATGTTTTCCTGTATTTCCTCTTTAAGGGGTTCTAGCTGTTTACCTGTGTTCTCTTGTATTTCTTTAAGGGAGTTATTTATTTCCTTCTTAACGTCTTCTATCATCATCATGAGAAGTGTTTTTATATATGTGTCTTGCTTTTCTGGTGTTATGGGGTATCCAGGGCTTGCTGTGGTGGGAGAACTGGGTTCTGGTGATGCCAAGTTGCCTTGGTTTCTGTTACTTATGTTCTTGCCCTTGCCTTTTGCCATCTGGCTATCTCTGGTGTTAGCTGGTTTTGCTTTCTCTGATTGTGGCTTGTACCTCCTGCAAGCCATTATGTCAGTACTCCTTGGAGACTAGCTCCCTCTGAGAGGAATTTGGGTTTGGAGATCTGTGGTACAGTGTCAGCTCTGGGGTACAGACAAAAACCAGAAGGATCCTGTCCCCAGCTCTTCCTTGCTTCCTGTGTCCTGATGGCTCTGCAAGGGTCCCTCTTGATTGAGGAATTTGAAAAGAAGTGGTGGTTTTCCTGTGCCCGAAGATGTGTCAGCACTCCTGGAAGACCAGCTCTCTCCTGGCACTGATTATGGAGCCCGTATCACAGGATCAGCTCACTCCACTCATGGCCTTGTCCACATTCTTAGTATGCTATATTTCTCCTGGCACTATTTGGCTATAGAGCTCTGTGGCACAGATTGAGGTCCCCGGCTGCAGAAGGAAACTGGAAGGCC
>JADRCH010000027.1:20964495-21105852 GCA_019843965.1 Rhynchomys soricoides
AGGGGAGTCCTGGAAAGGGGAAAACATTTTAAATGTAAATAAAGTATCAAAAAATAAAAAAAAATTAAAAGTCTCCAAACAAAATTAAAAAGCCCATCCCAGAAAGTTTTAGTGCAGAATTCTACCATATTGTCAAAGAAGAGCTAATACCAAAACTCCTCAAATTATTCCACAAAATAGAGACAGAAGGAACACTGCCAAACTCATTTTGTGAAGCCACAGTCACCCTAATACCTATACCACACAAAGAAAGAGTATTTCAGGCCAATTTCTCTTATGAACATTGAAACAAAAAAACTCAATAAAGTACTAGCAAACAAAATCCAGAAACTTTATGTTTCTCTAGATGTTTAAGCATCATCTATCATGATTAAGAAGCCTTCATCCCAGGTATGCAGGGATAGTTCAATATAAGAAAACCCATCAATGTAATCCACCATATAAACAAACTGAAAGAAAAAGATCACATGATCATCTCAGTAAATGCTGCAAAATCCATTGACATAATCTAGCAACCCTTACTGCTAAAAGTATTAGGGATAACAGATATACCAGATATACACCTAAACACAATACACAATACAGTGAGCCAATGCCCAACAGCAAACTAAATCATGATTCCCATTCTCTCCCTATGTATTCAATACAGAACAGGAAAATTCTAACCAGTACAATAAAGGAGATATTAAGAGGCTACAAATTGGAAAGGAAAAAGTCTAAGTATTGTAACTTGCAGATGATATGATATTATACATAAACAATCCCCAAAACTTCTACACCTGATAAACACTTTCAGCAAAGTGGCTAGATACAAAATTAACTCTAAGAAATGAGTAGTCCTCCTTTACACAAATGATAAGCAGCCTGAAAAAGAAATTAGGAAAATAGCACTCTTAACAATAGCCACAAATAATGTAAAATATCATGGTGTAACTCTAACTTAGCAAGTGAAAGATCTATATGATAGGAATTCTAAGTCACTGAAGAAAAAAATTGAAGAAGATATCAAAAGATGTGAAGATCTCCCATGCTCATGGATAGTTAGGATTTACATAGTGAAAATGGCCATCTTACTCAAAGCAATTTAAAGATTCAATGAAATCCCCATCAAAATTCCAAGGAGATTTTATATAGACCTTGTAAAAGTAATTCTCATCTTCGTATGAAAAAACAGAAAACCAAATAGCCAAAACAGTCCTGAATAATAAAAGAATTTTGGGAGGTATCACCATCCCTGACCTCAAGATGTACTACAAAGCAATAGTGATTAAAAAACTGCATGGTATTCATAAAGAAAAATACTTGTTAATAAATGGAATCGAATTGAAGATCCAGAAATAAACCTGCCCACCTATGAACACTTGATTTTGATAAAGAAGCTAAAACCAAGCAGTGGAAAAATATAAAGCATCTTCAACAAATGTTCCTGGTCTAACTGGATGTCTACATGTAGAAGAATGTGAATAAATTCATAGTTTTCACCTAGGACAAAACTCAAGTCCAAGTGGATCAAGTACCTCAAGTTGGTATTATGAAGCATAATCTTTTTAGAACACAAATAAATATTAGTACCTAAGACATATTGAGGGTTTCACTCATTTTTGTATATTTATGTTTCTTATCCTGATAACTTAATTTTCAATTGTAATTTTAAGACTTTTAGTCGAGGACACTTATCCACAGTTTGTTTGTTTGTTTGTTTATCATCAGCGCTCCTGACTTTCATCTGCATGTCTCTCAGATGGTCCATAATGAGAATTGTGATGGTAGCAGCAACTACATAATGCAAGTGGCTGAATCTTCCACAAGGATGAGAGCTGGGTGGTTGGGAAGGGAGGTTTCTATTTTAGGAATCTTGGTTCCCATGTTTGGAAATGTACTTAACACCTGCAAAGCCACTGTGCTGTAGGAACTGGGACAATCACTGTATACTATCAAAGCATAGCTCCACCAAAATGTTAAAAGTAATGAAAATGCTTCTTAATATTGCTTGCAAAAGCCAAAAGAGGCTTAAGTTTATATTATAGAGTAGCATGCTTTCCCATCTCTTAATATGCCTAATGTGTTCAGCTGTAATCATGTTTTATTCTTTCCTTTAAAATTACTAGTAATTTCTCCAATAGAAAAACCATAGTGTGCTTGATTTTTTCTGTCCTCTTACAGTATTGGTAGACTCCATTTCCAATCCTTAAAATTTTGAATAAAATTATACCTCCTTTAGGCCCATGGAATGTATTCTCCAAGTCTAAATGCATAGATGGAAATCAACTTTTACTATCAAAATCTAAATATAGATAAATATAATGTACTACACTCTCAGTCTGTCTGGATCCTGGTGATCTTCTAGGTCAGTAAGGCAGTCTTCTTCACAGTCACAAAGTAAAAACTGTCTTTGACTCTGGGGAAACATTCACATCAAGCCTGCAATCCCTCAATGCACTGCTCAGCATGTGGCCTTCAATGTTTACCTCAGCTGTCTTACTCTGGTAGGAAACTATATTCATTATTCAGAACCTATTTTCTCTCCTTGTCCATCAATACATTAAATTCATAGTAGCATTTGGATGTTTAAGACATAACCTCTAGTGATGTATTATTGAGACATAAACAATTCAAGGACTTTCTTTGTCCATTCTGCATTGAACAATGGCTACTCATTTTTAGCATACTAAATTCAAAATAAATAAACTTAAAAAGCTAAATGATAGCCTTTGGTTAGCCAAAGGAACTTCCTAGAAAGGATTGATTTAATGTATGCCTTTAACATGGTTTTAAGTTACTAAAAGCAAAATAGTATATTAACCTAGATGATTGTTCTTTTAATTTAAGGAATTCTGTGTGTGTGTGTGTGTGTGTGTGTGTGTGTGTGTGTGTGTGTAACATTTATATGTGTATCCGTGGGCATATTGCTATGTTATACAGCTATATGTGAGTTATGGTGCAAGTATAGGTGAGAGGACAGCCCCAGTTGTGGATCTTCATATCCACCTTGTGTATGAGACAGAGTTTCTCTTGTTTTCTGCTGTGCATATAATATTGCCTAGCCTGAAAGTGTCTGAAGCTTCTCTGCTTATTCTTATCTCAGAACCATCATTGCAGACATACTTCATACGTATCCAGCTTTTACATGAGTTTCAGTGATTGAAACACAGCTGAGCAGGGACTGCTTTTGTTTTACACACTGAGTCATCCCACTGTCTCCCAAGGCATATTCTAGTCTCCACAGCAATGTTTCCCTCTAACTTTGGTATAGTATTTCAGAAGCACGCACTGACAAAAACCTAGCCATCTTGAAATGCCTATGACATGTCAAAATTATAAAATGATGTGAAGTAATGCTTTATTTTATGCCCTACATGCTGATCCACTTCAAAAGACACAAGTATGACATTTTACACTCCAGTAGTAAAACCTCTGGAACTTAGCCATCTTGGATAACTATGACATAAAGCCAAAAATATCCTAAGTATAATTTGGAGACAACCTAAATATTCATTGAAATGCCTCAGCAGTGACAAAATATGAATGTCAGTGAAGCACAGATAGGCCAATATAGTTTCGTAAACCCTTTCTTTTTATACACATCTTAAGCATACTTGAGCATTTCCATAGATCTGTTCTTCAATGTTCTTGCATCATCGTTTTGTAATTCCCTCTTAGTCCTACCATCTGTCCAGATATGCATCTTTTCACCCTGTACCTTCTCCCAAATGCCCTTCATTTTCCTTTAGAATTTCAGAATTTCTGGCCAACCACAATCAATGTCATTTCTCTACCTTCCCTCATTCCATCCCCTAGATATATGCCTTCTTTTTCTAAACTTGTCAGTATGAATCAGTCAATTACTACCAATCCGCTTGCCATCCATCATCCTACTTACAGGTAGCAATGATGTTTGTTTTAAAAGGCAGAGGAAACTTCACAACACTACAGACATAGTTTTCTTGTTATATACATACAGCCATGTTAACTCTAGATGGGTGTTCAGAGAGAATGTGTGTGTGTGTGTGTGTGTGTGTGTGTGTGTGTGTGTACATATGTATGAATCTGGGATAGACTGAATTGCTTGACAAAGAAGTAATAATGAGATAATAAGCAACACACTTTGGAAAGAATTATGCACTCTGCTGGGACCAGTCTTTTATTCTCCCTACTGTATTCCCACAAGGAACTCTGAAGTCAGAATTTGAATAAGATAAAGGAGAAGGTATTGCAGGAGAGAGGTCAGTGGTTCTGGTGAGCATAAGCTAGTGCTATGGCGAGGGATTCAGCTTGGCTTACTGTGTCTGCAACTCCAGCTGAACTGTGTACTTGCCAGGTGGTGGGGAGGGCAGAGGCAGCCACCGAGCTCCAGAACAGCTGCTCCATTCTCTCCTTCTACTTAATATTGGGAATCTGGGCAGTTTGGAGGCAGCCACGAGGGAGCACTAGCAGATGGTTGCCATGCTATGGAGGTGTACTCTTGAATGGAGAGAGCTCCTTTTATACAAAAAAATCTAACTATATTTAAAAGCTTTAAATATGGTCTTTTAGGAATCTTGCAAAAATATATTCATGAAGAAATTAATATTTTTTAATTTTGATTTTTAAATAAGTTCTTTGTTTTCAGTAGTATTTCATAAAACATATCAGCCATAAGATAGTATTCAAAAAGAAAAAAAGAAAAGAAAAAAGAAAAAGGGTTATTTTGTCTTTTCATCATGGCTTTACCTATTTTAAACATGCCCCAGTCAAGTGACAAATGTCTGAGGAAATGTCTCAGATTCTGCCAACACTGACTGTGAACTACTCTATGTTCAAGTACAGGATGAGAGCTTTCCATGGCTACAGAAATCCCTTTTACCATTTTGCATAAAAAGAAGAAGAAACAAAACCAAATTAATTTATTTCCACTTAAGTAGATTCAAATTCAATATTCACTAAGTTTATCCTTGCTTCAAAATGTGTCAAAATTCTCCTAAAGAACAAAGAGACATAGAAAAGTTTGGGTTTCTCTAGTGTTTTTGTGTGACTGGTATTTTCTAGTCAAAAAGATCATGTCTTCCACAAATAATAAATTATAATTATATAACAAGTTGAAATTTACAAAGTGCCTTTATTTAAAAACATTTTTTTATCTTTAAGAAAATCTTATTTAAAAAGGAACCACTATATGCCAGGAGTTGCCAATGCCTAGATGATGAAGGATATCAAAGCTTTGACTGCTTTGGTGTACTGAGTGTATCTCATTTGTCCAGTAAACTGAGGCTAAGCCCAGATATCTCTTGCTTTTATTCATTAAATGATTAATTTCTATAAGCAAAAATATAATGTTAAAGGAAACATTAAAAGTTGACTATTTTAACACTAAGATATTTATGTGATACTCCAGTTCAAAGATTATTTTTAATAGTCTCATCCTTATTTTAGAAGATACACCAACTTTTTTACAATGTTCACACATCAATATTAAGTTCTGTTCAATGTAAGAAAATCCATTAACATAATCTACTATATAAACAGACTCAAAGAAAAATCACGTGATCATCTCATCAGATTGTAAAAAAGCATTTGGCATTATTCCCCCTTAAAAATGACATTTTTGTTTATTTGTTGTTTAGATTTCTTTTCATAATATATATCTTCACTATACAGCATAGGCTGGCCTAGTGTGTGCTGTGTAGCCTAAGTTGGTATATAGATGTGATACCCTTGCTTGGTCTCACATCTACCAGATTTAGAGTCTCTTGTTCCTATGCTCAAAATAAAGGAGCCTATGTGGCATGTTTCAATCCTAGATTGAGATGACAATCAAGTAAATGAATAATTATAAAGTCAGCACAGGGAGAAAATTCAATTACAATCAATACTTCTTAAAGTGAGATCCAAGATGTACAAATTCCTAAATGTTCTTCAAATAAAACGAATTTGAGGTTAGTGCAGTTAATTAAACAGTATATTCCATAGTCATATCATGTACACTAGCATTTTACAAGCTCTATAACATGTAGGGAAAGCCATTGTCCTAATATCTGATGTGTGTGTTTGACCAAAAAGCCACTGTACATAGGTGTAGCAACTATTTAAAAGCCTGCAGAAACATTGCTCTGAAAAAGGCTTTTGAGAAAATGTTGGCCTGGAAAAGAACCACAATTACCATCTTGAAAGTTAATTTAGACCTAGGATTTTGGCAATTTTTTTTTTTTAATCTCTCAACATTCAGAGGCATCACAAATTGCAAAATATGTTCTATGTAGCAGGTAGTTATGGGTCAAGAACAGTAGAACTGTACTAACCCTCAAGGCCAATTATTTCATAATAGTAACTTCAGGACTATGGAAACATTCTCTTTTCTATGTAGTGCACAGTAATTGCTTATCCAGCCAGTAGCAGATGCAAGATTTCATCACAGGAGAAAGGCTTAACATATTTTTTTTAACATAGTATGTGAAACTGTATAAAGAGTGAGCCAAGACTCAGGATTCTCTGGAAATGGACAAGGCCTTTCCTGTGAATGAGGCAGCCTGGAGACATAGCTGCCTGAGTGGGGAAGCATTCACTTCCTAGCATAAAGCTGTTTACCATGCACAAGGAAAAGGACAATGGGTGCCTGTGGGCGTAATGTCTTGATGTTACAAGCCAAATGCAAGAAATTTTAGATTGCATGGTGGGAATTCTAAAATCATTATTTTGTTGTTGTTGTTTTGATGAGAACAAAAATAAGTTGTGTTCACCTTTATTGCTCATTCATAGCCTGATTTTCTCTCAGCTAGGGCATCACTAAAGTGCTTTGGGAAAACAGATCTGGACTATCATTTTATCTTAATGCAAAAGTGCTTTTCAAATAAATTAGTGTTTCACAGGTCACATTAATCTTATTTACTTGTCATTCTTCAAGTTGAGTTTGCCCAATAGAATAAGCCCCCTGTGTGTCTATCTATGGCACAGCCCTGTTTTTAAAGCAGTTTATAAAAGTCTGAGACTAAAAGTAAGCTTCAAGTCATTTTAATAAATTTTACTTTTTTCTCCAATGAAAGCTAACACAGTTACTATTACAACATTTTCAGAAGTTTTATTTAATCCTTTAGTATGGGACACATTTATAAATAAAGTTGCATGTGATATCTGTAAGTTAACTTAGAGGCATGCATTGGTAATTTTAGCAAGATGGGTGAGAGACCCGTAGATGACCTACCTTCCTGCTCTATTCCTCCTTAAATATTGACAACCTTAAGAAAAATTGTCATGCTACACTTTGATACAGTCAACAGGCATAATAACTTCATCCTTTAAGGTTTTATGCTCTTGCCAGCCAGTGACCTTTATCTACAGCTGGGGACTACATATTTTATTCGTACATCATACTTCTGAGTTCTTACTTGTAATTCTCTTGTACATTGAAGATTTCACATCACACTGAAGAGTCCTTTGAGCTTTTAAAAATACCATAGGATATAAGAGTCCACATACATTTTAGTAACTCTACCACACAAAAATGATTTCTCTCAGCCATTCTTTTACTGTGGAGTGTCATTTTATGTTTATAACCTTATTTTAACCTTACTTATTCTATACATCTTGTTGAAATTGAACTTACTATACTCTTTCCCAAGGTTACAATCAGGATTGAAAAACATTTCTTATCTTTACTACTTGATTGTTCCCTTAAAAGCCTGGAAGAACTATCTTCATTTATCCTTCTTTGGTTATGGTGTAGAAAGGGATTTTCTAATTTACCATCCTATTTCTCATATCATGTTCCTTTCTTTTGCCTTTTCCATTTGGCCCCATCATTATTTTAGCTTTGTTTATCATTTTTTGTATTTTTGTCACTATTATTCAAGGAATTCCACATTCCTTTGTGACTTAGGGAATTCAATAGGCCCTTGTGAATTTAAGAATTCAATAGGCCCTAGTGAATTTTCCTATTTTTATAACATAATATTTTAATCATCCTTTTTTTGTACAATAAACTACTAAATCTCCTTAATATTATCAGATTACTGTTGGAATTTGCCTCAAACTGGTTCCAAAAAATGATTTAGCTTCTATACTTAAAATTATATTTAAACAGGGTTGATAAGGAATAATGTTGTAAAGTTAGGTATTTCCTCCAAAATAAAACATTCTCTACTATGTAGCTGTAAGGGGGTCTTAGAAATCTAGAAGCTCATGTAATGTAAGAGGTCCAAGATGTCCAGAAAGGAGTAGGACTTACAGGACCCACCTGCAGGCTTCACAGTGAACAATTGCTGGGAAACCAAGACTTCTTTATAGAGCTGCTTGCAGGTTAGACATCAAGCTCCAGGGACATAGCTCTTGTGAATCATCACTCATTTTGGTTGGCTTTTCAGTGACAAAGCAACCCTGTGCTTTTTAAACTCTTTATCTATGTCTTTTTAAGGTTTTCCAAAAAGTGTATTGGTTTGCTAAGTTAGATTTAGGTAACATCCTCTCTTTGTTTTGTCATCTGTACCCTATCTGTATTGAAAAGGCATGAATGTCTCCCCAAGAAAAATCACGCAATATACTGCTTTTAAAGAGATAACACAGTTCATCCTTTTCCTCTACTGAGAAGCTTGGAAGAAATTTACCAAATATCTTTAATCTTTCTTTCTTGTGTCTTTATTTGCTTATTGTCCAAGGATAGTTATGACTGGGTCTCCTTAATTTTTATCTTTTGGGAGAGGTTCAAACAAGTAAATGAGACAAGTCAGAAAGAATCTATCAACTACACAAAATAAGACAAAACATTTTTTATTAAAGCCTTACCTAATTCACAAACAATGATGTCCTCCTAAACTCAAAGCTGAGCATGTCTTGAAAAATTCACTCTATCCTATACCTTGCCTAAATCTGTTCCCTTAGTACTAGAGACACTACTAATTTTAGTTTCCAGATGTCTTTATTCATTTGTAAATGCTCTCCTGTCAGATTGACTTCTATTCTAGTAGCTCAGGGTCACTCAACAGAAAGTGTAATTTTTCTGCCCTTTGTGATTGTCTGTGCAAGAGTTCTCATTGGATCACCACTCTTCCCTTGAGCATCATGAAATCCTTGTGGAGGAGCTGGGGGACTGCCATTCCATGGGTCTGAGCTACCTCTAAACTGCTCCTCAAGGATAAATATAGGAAGTTCCTCAGAGGCTTCAAGGCCCCCCCAGAACACAGAAAGTTGTACAAAGAGTATGGACAGAAAAATGCCAGTGGTATGGTAAAAATGACGCCTGCATAACTTTATCTGGGCTCCGTAAATGTAGTCCCCTTATTTCTGAGTTGGACCTTCAAATTCTAAGTTTTTCTTTGGTTTTGTCACATAGATATTGTAAATAAATGCTTTAAGCTATAGTTTGTCAGTGGCTTCACGGGCAACACGTGATTCAACTCTTCCTATAGTGAGCACCTACGTTACCTACTCACCTCAGAATTAATATGCTAGAGCCTGCCCAATTTTACTATCATGTGAAAAGAGCAGAATTTCAATATTTTCCTTTGACTCATCCATGAACGCTTACTGGAACTCACAGTCTGCTTGTCATTAATAATATAAAACTGAGTAGAGTAAATGTCTTTGGTTATGTTAAAGTCCTAAAAGAAGAAAGCAGTAATATGCTTTCAGGCTGCCCTGTCAAAACATCCAAAGTCAACTTCCTTGATATAACTTCAGTAGAACATACCAGCCAGCTATAGAATAGCCAGAGAGTGCTCCACTTTCCTAGTCTCCAAACCTACCTACCTACCAGAACATTTCCTTGTGAATACTGTTTCTATTTGGCTAATAAAAATCTGTATGTGAAACCAGCATTAATAAAAAAAAAAAAAAAGGTGAATATATTAGTGTTCTTAAAAAGGGCATGTGTTTTTCTTCTTTGCTTGAACATCATTGCTGTGGCAGAGGTGGCACTATGGCCTGAATCTGAGCTACCTCTAAACTACTCCAGCACCTACTGATGCAACGTTACATTGAAGTTATTTTATTTCAGAATGAGTGAATGGCTGTGTGGATAGGGAATAGAGAATGACTGAGGAGATTTTACTTTTTCATTCTAATATTTTCTTAAAACTTCTAGGCGTAAAAAATATTTTAAGAGCTATTTTGAATTTTATCTATGTGACAAAACTTTATATGGGACTTCTAGTTCCAGGAATCCACAGAAGTTTCTGAATTTCAAAAAACTTTTATTTTATCTACTCAAGGATAATTGTGCTTTGACTGTTGTTTCTTGAGCATAAGGTAGTTCTTAATATACTGCATAACTTTTGATACTTAGAAATGCACCTTATTCATATCACTCAATGCAGAACCATTCTGTCTGGTAGAAAGTAGTTAATAAATAATCAGTTCATGTGGCATTATTTTATTTTTTCATTCATTTTACATGCTGATCACTGCCCCCTCTCCCAGTCCTACCTCTCACATTCTCTTTCCCAACTCCTTCCCTTCCCTAAGAGGGTGGAGGCCCAGTCCCCAGTAACTTCTTAGTTAATGTTCGTTGGTTATTTCTCAAATCAAACTTTATGGTAGGTTGGATTCCATTCGTGCTCATAGGAAAGAAAGTGCCATCTATAATCGAAAACAACTCTGTTAGGTCTGGCAAGAGTATAGTATAGTTAAGAATTTAATCAGCATTTGCACAGCATGCCAACATCTGATTTTATCAATGATTGTTAGATCATAAAGAGTTATATAAGAAATAATACTAAAGTCACTTTTTAAAACAAATAAATTGATACCTAGTAAATAGAATTCAGGTGTTAGATTAATTATTTTATTATAAGGAAGAGAAGCCAAAGGAAGGATTTTCCTGGTAGTGTAGAAAGGCAGTAGCCAGAGTGGCATTAAAGATGAGACTATGAACACAAAATCTCTTGTCACTGACTACCATTCATGTTCGTAGAAAAGGAATTGCTCTATAGAAGTATCTCTTGTTGGCAAACTTTGCCATAGGAACATGTACAGAGTAATATAAGACTGTATTTTCAGGTGCACACTACATTTTACACAGGAAAACAGACAAAAGAAAAATGCATGACTGCTAAGAATCAAAGCAACTGAGTCTCCCTTCAAATATTTCCAGCTCCATTTGAGTTCATCGCTATTTCAAGTCTACATTAATCTGCTTCATTGCATCAGATTTCAACGTATTACACTAATGAATTTAATGATTTTGCTTAAACCTGCTGACATTTATCGAGAACAACAAACCCTTGAGGCAGAATTATATATACAATTAAAATACCTGTTATAGGGACCACAAAATAGGTTGATTTAATGGGGTTCAATGTCACTAGAAATTTTAAGTTTTAGAAATTTGAATGATTGAGGCCATGTTTTTTATGTAAAATATACTTTGGTCTTAATTAATAGATACAAATTACCATGGTATATCAACTTCATTTTATAAGCAATCACTTCTCAGAATATCAAGGGATGTGGCAAAATTACAGTCTTCTTACACTATTTTTATCTAATTTCACGTTGAAGAACCCATCATAAGTTCTTGTGAGTAAGTGATATTGGCAAAACAATATCATCACCCTGTATCCATAGCTCTCAGCATTTGTGTTCAATGTACTACATTATCTCAATAACTCCATGAAGTAGACATGATGGTTTCCATACAGATTATAAATAAGTTACAAGAGGTAAAAATGATATCTTGGAGGTGAGAATTCAAGCATCCTTAACTCTCCAAACATCTATTTTGTACAGTGATATGACAATATGTCATAGACACTTTCATTCCACTTAACAACAGGGTCTGCATTCAGAACTTCACCAGAAGTTCCTTCTCTGGAGAAGGCTCCACTAAACAATTAAATTTGGCTCAGAGACACCTTTTTCTCTTAAGTCCCTCCCAATGGATCCCGTCCTATGAATAATCCTGATTGAGTCATTATTTGAGATACAGACATTTGTTACCAATTTTAGTCATTTCATATTCTATTCATATATTTTATATTTACTTTCACTCAGTTGAATAAACTAATGAGAAGAACAAAGCAAGCAAAAGCATGTGTCATTGTGACTAATTTATTTTTAACCTGGCTCTGGTTGAAAGCATAAACTAGTGAGCCCTAGGTTATTTTCAGCCCTTCCTGTAACTTCACTGCTGTTTCTCCCTGTGGACTCAAAGCATATGGTTGTTTCTCTTGCAGTTCAGACTCTCCTGTTTAGCCCAAACCTCTAGGTTACAATCTGTTTTGTAATCTTTATAAGGATCTCTCATTTCCTGAGACTTGAATCCCTATCAAAATAGATACCTAATTGTGCAACTTCCCTCCCTGTAGACCAATACACATTTCCCGTGCAGACCAAAATTACTGGGTAGAAAGCATATGTCCAAATAAGCAAATTACCCTGACAGCTTAATTGAAAACAAGGATTCATTCCATTCAAAGGAAAAAGAAAATGGTTTTTTCCAACAATAAGAATGATGCTTTTGAGAGGATCCAGTATATGTCACACATTGTCCGAGATAAAGAATGCTTCACTCACTTCAGAAATCCATTCTGAAATGCTTCACTACACGTATTCAGGAAAAGTTTGTGGCACTCAAAAATGCCTAGGCATCTACTGTGTGTGCAGAAAATCTCCCTGCAGTTGAGTTCAGCCAGAGAAAAACAAAACAAAACTGATTCTTTGAAAACAAATAAATACAGCCCAACAAGTGGCTGCTAAATACTTAATGGTGAGAGTGTGAAACCAGTTGTAAATCTGGTTAATGGAATAAGAAAAGGTGGATGTAGAAAATAATTACTTCTCACTGTGCTCTCTAACAGTGATTCCACAGTGGTCAGGGCAGGTGAGCCCCTCTTAAGAGACAGCCATTCCAAACAATATGTGGATGCCTTCATCAGGACACCTAGGTCTTACACTAGATTTTCTAGTCTGAGTCTATTTCTCCCCTCCTAGGATGTGAGTGCTTTAAAGGCATAGACTCCAAAGCCATGTCTATAGACAACCCCTATAACCTCTTAGCAGCACAATACGCTCACCAAGACCATCCAATAGCAGTTTTTATTCCCCCCACTGAGCTGAAACTTTGTACCCTTTGATCACATAATAGAAACCATAAAAAGGCAAAACAAAATAACAAAATAATAATGCTGCTCTGCAGATTCCAAATTTGCTAAAAGTGTTCATTTAAATGTTTCCTTCACAAAAAAATTTAGAATATCGGGGAGTTAATAACTTTGTTCATTAGCCTATCATAATCACTCCATATTGTAAGCCTGTGTCAAACATTGTGTTGTGTCCAATATACATCTGTGTATGTATGTATGCATGCATAATGCCATTAAAAATTAAATTTTAAATTCTGTTTTGGGAAGAAAACATTTTATACTTTTAAAATAAAATCTTTTTCTTTTTTTTTTTCTTTGTTTTTTTTTTTGTTTTTTTTTGTTTTTTTGTTTTTCGAACCACTCAGCCACATAATTGCCCAGGTGACAATATCTATCAAAATACTATTACTGTAAAAACCAAACCAAACCAAACCAAAAAAAGCTATGCATTTATCTTATGTGATATGTATGTTGTAAGTACAGAGAAAATATTCCAACTGGAAGAGAATAGGAACTGATTCTGTCAACATTTTAAATGCAGGATTTTCTGTAAGATTTCCATACATTGTCCTTGCTTCCTCTCTTGCTTCTCTCTCCTCTGGTTCTCAACATTCTAAAGACTCAAGTGCCTCTTCTAAAAGGACTTCAATTCACTACTTAAAAAACTTTCAGAATCCCAAGATTAGACTGAATTCTGAGATGGGGGGGGGCATAATATGTGAGGCAGTGCTTATACATTAGGAAATAGACTAAATGATTTCTTACTTTATTTCATTTAATTTTTATTACAACCATGTAAGGTGGTTGCCACTACTACTTTCACCTTGGAGTTTATGAAACTTGGGTAAAATAAAGCTGTACATTATGCAAATATCTAAAGCAGGATGCCTATAAATCACTCACTTCCAAAATACTCTACTCCTCCTTGAAACCAAGATGTGTTCCAATTTCCCAGATTTATGTGATTTGTCGTGAGAGTCTGGAGAATCCAATCTTTGCTGTATATCTGCCCTCCACAGCCTCATTCACTGTCTTTCCTGAGAGTGGCAATGTCAGTTTTTCAATAAGTCTAGCACTATTATATAGTATAAACAATCACCAGCCTGCATGAAATGTTGTACAAACTGTTGTGTTATATTTATGAAAAATAACAAGGCTGAACCTGAAACATTTATGCATCATTAAATGTACATAAAAGAATAGCTTAAGATTCAACACTGAGCTGTAGAATACACAGATTATGCATACAAAGAATAGGTATGTGTGCCATTTGTGTGATTATTACTTGGGACCCTTAGTACATTATAGGGACTCTGGTACTATTCAAAGTGCACCCCATTTCAAGCAATTCAGTTTAGCACATAACTTCTTAACCAAAACAGCATGGTAAGCATTTTGATGTTGACAAAGGTCAGATAAAAGTAGCTTTCCTACATAAGCCATTTTCAAATTTTTCTTGGTCATATGAAATTTACTTCATGGAAATATACTTCCAAAGGATGCCTGTCAAAGAGATATTGATTTTCAGATTATAAATAATCTGTGGCATTTTTCAAAGTTCAGTTTCAATAAATCAATTTGGGTTTCAGAACAATAGAAGAGGTTCAGAAACAAGCTAGAGTCCTGACAGGAGATTCAGGCTTGCTTTCACAGTGACTAGGAGCAAAGCTGCCTCTGCATGGCTGAAGGAGAGCTGCATCAGAAATCCACGCCCAAAAAACAAACTATGACTCTGTAATTTATTATCATCACTTCTTTGCTGTGAACTTGGATGGCAGATACTACAAAACTATGTCACTTCAAGAGACATATTTGAACAAACAGGAGGAGAAAAACGTATTAGAATATCATCCTATGCTTTTGAAAGGTGTCAGATGCTCTTTATTTTACGGCCTCGAGAAGATGACACTCATTACAAGAGTAAATTAATTGCTCATTGCAAACGTGCAACAGTGCAGAATCAGTTTCTAGGTCAGGAGAAATATTATGGCTCACAGAGAAAGCACTATTTATTTTAGTCATTCCTTAGGTTCTGTGTTGGGACTAAACATTCTTAAGCCTTTGTGGGATGGTACAGTGTAAGAAAGTTCCAGTTCTCCACTGAGTCAGCAGGACATCCTGCGCTGTACCTAAGTCAGTGTGTGTTAATAGAGCTGAAACTGTAAAAATGTGAAGTCTTTTTAGGTGTGATGAAAGATGCTTCAAGCCTACTCTCTCCCCTCTAACCCTGCCCCTTGCACAGTGGGTTTTCTTAGATTTCTCTTTACCTTCAAGCTCAGGATGGCTTCATAGGCTACAGCCCCTTATGTTTCTATAGGGTGACATCAGGGTGTATCATGCCTCAAAGTTTCAGGGCATTCCTTGTTTAATTGATAGATTTTCTAGGCTCACACTGATGAAAGCTTGTTTGGGTCTGTCAGGGTCCCCTGTGAGAAAAAATTGAGGCCAGTTAAGTGGCAAAACCCAGTCAAATAAATAAATGCCAGCTACCTTAGGCACTGGGAATCTACTTCAGCCTGGGTTCTAAGTGTATAGTCCAAAGAAAATTTGACCTCCTCTCTTCTTATAGATATTGTGAGAGTCCTCTGAAGATGTTCAAGTTTAATGCTTTAAAAGGAAATATTCCCCTCTAAGAGCTGGATACAATAATGCGTATTGATATTAATACTTGCTTTTAGATGAAGTTGATTGGTCCAGTGCCCAATGATTTTGTATTCTGTACTTTTGTTATTTATCTGATACTGGAAGATATCGTAACGACCAGGAGCGTCTCCATTTTCATTAAAAGTGACAGGTGTACCAGCGCTGCCTATAAAGAGTAGGAAAACACTGTTAATAAAGTATAGTAACAGCCCATCGGGCTTATTTTTCTCTAAGGAAGAGGATATATATATATATATATATATATATATATATATCATAATGGTATAATATAAAATCAACCTAGATGCACATGTAGAAATAAGAAGGACTTTATTGTATACATTAGAAAGTAAATGGTGAATGTCCAAGCTAAATAATATACATATCAGCTAAATTAATAAGAAATAACAGTCTGAATATTCAATAACAGGTGCATAGAATGTGACTTAATGGGGAAATGTCTTTGTATCGAAATATGGCATCAATTGTGTAATAGGAACTACACATCAACACGTAATTGACAGAACTGAGAAGCCTAAATGTTTGCTTCACAGCAAGTTCAGCTCCAATATGAAGCAAGTGCACTGTTCAGCCCCACTGCTTCCGAGTAGATCACTGTAGGCTGCTCTTGGAAACCTCTGCTGGGCAAGGCAGAATGAACAGTGGAGAAGCCCAGCTCTCCTCAGACCATCAAAGTCCCATGATTCAGTGTGACAAGTGTAATGGTGGCAGAACAGCAGGGTGTAAGAAACCTTGTCTCTTCTAAACTCCATTTCTCTTGGAAGCTTTCATCTTTTCTCCTGAGAACTTCTGTTCATTTTTACTTTCCCCTTATTAACTTTTCTATAATCACAGGTGTGGGAGTCAAATGCAATGAGAATGCCAATGTTTTCCCATTCCATCACACGAAGCTCTCTACACAGACTTTCTTTTGCTCTAACTGCTTTCAACCTCCCTTTATCTTCCTGGATTATTCTTTCTCAACTGGAAACATTCATTTGACAGCAATCCCTTTACTTGGTGCCAATCTTCTCCCTGCAGGCCCCCTTTCTCAAAGTATATTGAATTTAATTTCTCTTCTGCAATGCAGTTTCCTCTACTTGCTGGCCCTTTCTACATTATCATCTCCAAATTATATACAGTTATCTTTTAAATAGGTAAATGTTATGTATTTTCATCCTACAATGGCTTTCTTGACTTATTTACAAAGTTTATATTACTATTTATATAAAATGTAAATTATCAAATGACATGATTATAGAAATATAATAACTTGCATATTAATAGAATGAGAATTGTAGAGTTACAATATAAGTAGGGTGTGTTTTTAGGATTTAACAGATATATGTCTACTATAAGTGACTTTATTCTGAAAGTCTGAACATGGTATGAAGTCTCCAAGGAAACCACAGATATCTAATACTATCTCCCTACAGGAGATGACATAGTCATGAAGAAAGGGCCACTGGCATAAGAAATAGAAAGCTACATGTTCACACTGGCCTCCCCATTCATTTGTATGACTTTTTCATGCACAGTGAAGACTAACCAATGAACATGAATGAATAGTATATGTGCTTTGTGACAAATTATTGTTTTCAGGAATTTATGCAAGAAATTATTTTATTAGTCAAGAAGGACAGAAACTGAGGAAGAAAATCATTTTATCTAATCAACCAGTGTTATCATACTATTCTTTTTTAATTCTTTTTTAAAAATATTTTTATTTATTTGCATTTCAAATGATAACCACCTTCATGGTTACTCCTCCATCCCATCCCCCCCCTCCCTTTCCCCTTTGTCTCTGTGAGGATGCCCCTCCACCCACCCACACTCTCATACCTCATTGCTCTAACATCCCCCTATACTGGGGCATGGTGACTTCACAGGACCAAGGGCTTCCTTTTCCACTGATATCAGACAAGGCCATCCTCTGCTACATATGTATATGAAGCAATGGATCCCTCCATGTATACTCCTTGGTAGTGGTTTAGTACCTGGGAGCTCTGGGTAATATTGTTCTTCCTATGAGGTTGCAATCCCCTGCAGCCCCTTCAGTCCTTCCTTTAGATCTTCCATTGGAGTCTCTGGGCTCAGTCCGATGGCTGTCTATGAGTATTAGATGCTTAAGAAGACACCTACCTTCTGCTACTGAACAAAACATTTCTCAACTCTAGTGATGTCAGACTGGTAAACCTCTTTAGTATTTCCTATGAATTTCTGTGAAGTAGGAGTAATGGTATTTTTTTCTCATAGAGATTTAATAAAACCTACATTAGTCAATTCTTGTGAAGTGCTTAGACCAATGCATGGGATAATTAAATATTACGATTCACACTATAATCATTTTTAGTAAATATCAATGTATGCTGGCAGAAAGAATGTGTTAAGTTCTTTAAATGATTCTGAAACAGTTACTAGAAGTTAAGTAATAAGTTTCTGCTTGAAAAATCATATGTTATGAACATCATAATAATATCAATTTCTGATATTTATACATTATTAAAAAATAAGACTATATTTAAATTTCACAACTAACATTCTCACTGTTGTCATCTTGTTGACCTAATGACTGCTTTTCAATCTTTCATGCCATAATTGGTCTCAGTATGAAAGCCATCACTTCTGCAATGTACAGGAGATGACAGCACAATGGGTTCTGTATAAATTCATGGCCAGCTGCTTCTGCATATTATTTCTCCAGTTAAAATAAAACCTGTTGGTAGTCAAGTGAATGATAGTCACTGTCCCAAAATTAATAACTTCTAATTTAGAGACTTCAATATCATTTTGATATCAACTTACACCAGATTTGACAAGGAATTAAAGAGGAATATTTGAAATTGGACAAGAAATCTATTGTGAAATCAGCTCAAGTTCAAAAGCCCAGTTCTATTGGTTGGTGGATGTTACTGTTTGTGATACAGTCTCAATTTCACTATATCTTATCTATATTTCTTATCCATAAACTAAGCTGATAGTAATCCTACAAAAAAGTTATGCAACTAAATGGACCAATCTGTGCAAATATGCAGTGCATATTACATAGGTATGAATTGCTATCACTCTTTTTTCATGTCAGTCTGTGAGCAAACTGATTTTCATGATATTTATCTTACTAATCCCTACAACATTCAGTAGAATGTCAAATAAAATGAGTCTACTTTTCCCTCAGTGCCCCACATTTTGGCTCACCATTTTCTCTTTCACACACAAGTCCTATTCCTTCTCTCAACTCCTCTTTATAATGTGTAGCTCAAGTCTTGCACGTGTAGCAACTTGATCACACAAAACTGGCTAGACACCCAACTAGCTCTTCTTCTCCAACTTGGATCAACAAAATTCTTCATTTTTCTTTGCATATTTTACTATTCACCCTACTGATGACCCCTAATTAGTTTGAGAGATATTTATTAAGGGCTCACTAAGTGTTCAACACAGAACATTCTATTTTTCCCCCAACAATCTTCTTGACATAAAAGGAATATATCTGTTATCTTTGTAAACACTATATTAAAGGGTGGAGCAAGTTCTGATAGAGAGAGCAGATTTGACTCTATCATGGATAGAGTCAGGCATGGAAAGGTTCACCAAAACCTCTGAGGAAAATGGTCATATGAAACTGAGCAGAGGTAACTAGCCACATGGCATGACTTAGACTAGTTTACATGGGGTGATTGAGTTATGGGATAGCAGAAATGAGTCTAAGCTATTGGTTTAGGCATTTATTCACAAATAATTCAGTATCAGAATCATTATTTTGGGGAACTTGAGTGCTGGTGGAAAAATCCACGGTTACGTTGAATCTTGTTTTTCTAATCAGCCTTCTGGTTATAGCTAAGTATGCGTTATTTGAATTATTTCAACCTTCTCACATAAAGAACTAGTACCATTGAACATTGACTCAGTCCAAACAAATTCCCTAGTTCTCTGGACTATGAAACAAATAGCATCCTTAAAAAGCCAGAAAGTATTCATAAGTAGATCATTCTGTTCCACAGGTTTGCCATATGTTTAAAACTCTGAAACTGGACACCCCCAAAAAACAAAACTAAGTTGCATTTTGCCTAGGAAAATCTCAAATATTCATCAATTTGTTAAGTTTTAATAATAGGTATGGTAAAGAAAATAAAGCAAATATATTTTAATTGAGACTATTTAGAGATGTATTTGTATAATATAAATTATACCCCATTGAATTTTCTCATTTTATTTTATTTTATCTGGCACTCTAGATTTTTCATACATTTTATACTACATGACATTTTTTTTAATGCTTTCCATCCATGTAGACCCAATGAAAAAAGGAGAACAAACACATAGACTTGTGAGGTGACATTTTTACTAGTTAGGAACTGCCCTCAGGGTCTCCACATCTCCTTGATTGTTCAATAGGAAATGTGTAGAAAATTATATTTTTGTTACTCAGCATATCATGGACTTCTAATATGGTTCTGCAAGAAGATTTTTATATGAAAATGTTGATTCCTTTGAGAGTTACTTGGGGAAAGATGGTATGTCTTGGGATTTGGAGACTGAAGTTGGATTTCTACATCTTCAAATTAGCTGTAGGTATCTGAGCGAGACCTGATTTACATGCAACTCTTTTCTCACCTAGAAGACTATCATAATAATATCAGCTCCTCCAAACTACCAAAGAATGTGTAACATGACATTTATGAAAAGCACTTAGCATGTGACAGACAAACAACAAAATAGTGTGAATAAAAACTGTCCTCAGTTGAGCACACTGTTTGCCTACACTTGGGCTGAGTCGGTTCATATAATATTGTTTCCTCATTTAGAAAAAAAAAGAACGTGGGAATAATTTGTTTACTTTTAAATGTAAGAAAAATAAATCTACTTTTAATTGTCACTCAAGCTTGTCTTGTTTTTAATCTTTACTTTTTTTCTTTCCCATTTAATGGCAAATGCTACTGGTTATTAATCTCATTATCCAAGTAGAAGAAACTAAGAATGAAATCAGTTAAATTATTAGCTTTGATACCCAAAAAGATTATTTAAATAACTAACACAAATCCAATATAGAATAATAATAGTCAACAAAATTATGGTTATTTATGCCTTCCTTCTCTTAATCCAATTTATGAGTATGCATTACATTCAATAAATACAATCCAATATTCAAATTGAATTACACCACAAAATAAGTGTTTGGGAATCTGAAAACACTCCATAGACCATATTTAGTCTCTTCCTTGGAATTCTTTTGAACTGGATTTAGCATATCCATCTCTAGTCACACTTTTGTTGTAATACCTCATGCTTTTACATTTACCTATTGGCTTCATTAATTCATTCCCAATTTATCTTTTCCTTCTAACTTTCTTGCATATCATCATCTGCTATAAACATCTCCATCTTAAATCTGTCCTGTATAGTGATTATACTTAATAATTCAGCAGCTCTGGTTGGTGGAAACCACCTTAGAAATGCACTCAGAATACCTACAATACAATTCATAGACCATATGAAGCTCAAGAAGGAAAACCAAAGTGTGGATGCTACAGTCCTTCTTAGAAGGGGGAACAAAATATTCACAGGAGATAGAGGGCTGGAGAGACATTAGAGGAAGAGAGGAGGGTGAGGGGGAAAAGGGGGCGGAATCAGGTATGGGAGGAGACAGAGATGATATACAGAGGGTCAGGAAATTGAACAGATGTGTGTAGCAATAGGGATGGGGAACATGGGGTAGCCACCAGAAAGTTCCAAAAGCCAGGGAAGCAAGAAGCTCCCAGGATCCAACAGGGATGAGATTAGCTGAAATGCCCAACAAAGGGGAGGAAGAACCTGTAGAGACCATATCCAGAGGTTAGGCAAGGCCCTCAGTTGGGGGATGGGGCAACCCACTCATCTCCAAATTTTTAACCAAGAATTGCTCCTGTCTAAAGGAAATATGGGGACAAAGTGTGGAGCAGAAACTGAAGGAAAGACCACCCAGAGAATGCCCCACCTGGGGATCCATCCCATATACAGACATCAAACCCAGACGCTATTGCAAATGCCAAGAAATGCTTGCTGAGCTGTCTCCTGAGAGGCTCTGCCACTGCCTTACTGATAACAGATGCAGATGCTGGCGCTAACAATTAGACTGAGCACAGGTCCCCAATGGAGGAGTTAAAGAAAGGATTAAAGGAGCTGAAGGGTTTGCAATCCCATAGGAAAAACAACAATATCAACCAACCAGATCCCTCTCAGAGCTCCCAGGATCTAAACCACCAACCGAAGAGTAGAGTGGAGGAACCCATGGCTCCAGTCACATATGTAGCAGAGGATAACCTTATTTGGCATCAATGGGAGAGGCCCTTGGTCCTGAGAAGGCTTGATGCCCCATTGTAGGGGAATGCCAGGGCGGTGAGGTGGGAGTGGTTAGGTGGTTGAGGGAGCACCCTCATAGAAGCAGGGGGAGGGGCGATGGAATAGGAGGTTTGTTGAGGGTAGATCAGGAAGAGGGATAACATTTGAAATGTAAATAAATAAAATATCCAAAAAAAAACCCACAATCAGAAAACCCTTTGCACTAAAGTAGCTGTTGTTCCTTCTTCCCTATCACTGTTCACAGACAAATCCTCTTCCCTGGACTCTAGTTAAACTTGTCTTAGCACCTTTCATTTTTTCCTCCCTCAGGAGTATATGCAGACACCCAAGTCTGACTGAGGGACTGGTGAAAGCCAGCTATAGACATCAGATCCTAGAATTAAAGCCACATTGTTCCATTAGGGGAAAATATAGGCAAACCATTACTCACTCACACCTCTCCGTTAACAAACCCTATCTCCAAACTACTTCTAATTTGCAGATTCTCTTCTCTTTTCCACTAAGCTGCTCCAGACCACTATGACATTTCTATGAACTGCGACAGTACTTGGTATTCATACTGAACATTCTTGTTCTGGACCCTCAGCCAAAGCATAATGTAAGAGACAAGTCAAATTCCATGGCCGTTCTCTTTAAAAATCATTCATTGACTTCTCATGTAACTCATATTAAAATGTAAAAGCCTTATGATGTTGTTCACAGTCCCTCCTTTCTCTTGTCTATTTCATGTTCTCTCTTTCTCCATCTTGGTCTTATTTCTCTTCCAAAAATCATGAAGTTTGCTCTATCTGAGGAATTTTATCATCTCCCTTTTCCTCCCTGTATTCATCCCTCAGATCTTTAGAAAGGTCTCTTTATTATTCATATTCTATTTCAAATATCAGAGTAAATTCCCATCTAATAGGATCAGTATCCTATCCTTGCAACTCACTATAATATACACTGTTTAGTTCCTTTATAAGTATCTAAAATATGCCAGGTTCTTAAATGACTTGATACACAATGCTGGATTATATGCTCAGGATTAAGGAAAAATTCCCAGCATGTTTCTTACCATGTAAATAGCACCAGATATTAAGAGTCCACAGTCACTGTTTCCTTAGTGCCAATTGCAATAATTCTATTCAAGTGTGGCCAAATGATAGTTGTAGACAATCTTATATGAGGGGGTCCTTGTGGTATTTGAAAATTCATCATAAACAACGTAATTGGACATCCTTATTTTTCTCTTTCTGGATTGTCGTATGGAAAGGAGATGGTAGGTAAACTAAGACTCTATATCTTAAAGATGGCAGAGTTTTTATGAGCTGGAACTGCAGAGTGAGGAGGTCTATGCTACTGTTGTCATTCATTCAGTCTTTTCCATGAGTATAAAACAATTTATTCTGTTTCAATAACTTCAGATTTGGGTCTGCTGCTTCCAGTAGACAACTGTAACTGACTGCATAGTATGATGAGTTCACAATATTTAAAAATCAACAAATGTAATCAGATTATCAGTAGAAATGAATGCTTCACTTCATGCTGCATTGTTCATTAACAACAGTTTAGAATTATAAAATTGAGAATCAAAGACATGGGAATGAATAGATAACTGGTTTCTAAATTCTAAGATTTAGTGTCAATTACTACAATATATAGACTATAAAGTATAAGATATGTCTATATATTATATATAATACATGTTACATAATATAAAATAATTCTCTAAGATTCCATTGAATAGCTATTAACAATTTTTTTCTAAATGAGTTCAAAGATTCTCACATAATTGGATGTTCCAATAAGAACTAAATAAAAAAGTCTTAAAAATCTCAGTTTTAGTCAAAAACGACCATTTTTCTATTCTGCTGTATGAAAAATAAGATAGGATAAGAAATATAATTGAATGTCATTTCTGATTCTCTGAGCCAAACCTCCTTGATTTTTCCATTAAGAAACTGAACTTAGAACAGTCTTCCCTCTTTCGGAAATGTCTTTATGATCCTTGGATTAAAGGTGCTTTAAGATTGCAAAAATGTCATCATTGTTAATGAATAGCCCCATTTGAGAAATAGAAATGCAAACTATAATTACATTTATAGTACTCAAATAAGCTAACTGGACTTTTAACATTAAGAAAAGACACATTACTTTGTGATACACATCTCAGGGAAGCAGATATATTAGGAGGTTTAAATGAAATCTCTTGTAAGAAAAGTGACCAAAGAGACTATTAAAATATCAAATGTTTGGTTAAAGCAAATGAATGGGATAAAAAAGACCATTATAATTAAATAAGATTAAGTCATAAATCTTAAGGGAAATTTGGGAACAAAGAAAAGTATCCTACTTCTCCGCAAACTCAATGCATTCTCTCATTGCTCCTGAATGTACTCAATACATTCTCATTTTGTATAAGAAATTTTCTCTGATTCCCTTGTCACTGAACTTCCTTATGATACCTTTGGATGCTATGAATATCTAATACCCAGGACTTTGCACATGAAACATTCATTGAAGAAATACCTGTTCCTGTTCACAATTCTTTCTCTGATGCTGATGTTGACAAAAACACAAGAAAGCAAACAAAGGAGGAAATGAGAAAGGGAAAAAGAGAAGCATAGACAACATACACGTAGAAGAGGACTTTAATCAAATAGTTCAGTGTGTCTCTTGGCATCAGCAAGTGTATCTTGCTACTTAAATTTATAACTGATTTTAATGATTTCTGCAGTGACTGATTTTATTTCCACATAACAAATAATCTTAAACCCAAAGAATAAAATTTATTAGTTCATATTTGTACTAAGATCTTTAAATTTATCACTTTCAAATACATTTAAATCCAATTGTAGTTGATGTATAAGATACAATTTCGCTTTTATATGAAGATACTTCTGTTTAAATTACTGTTCTGTTACTGTAAAGAGGCATTATGACCAAGGGAACACTTATAAAATAAAGCATTTAATTGGGAGATTGTTTACAGCTTCAGAGGGTTTATATAAGATTATCAAGAAGGTAAACAGATTTTGGAGTATAGGCTGAGAGGTTTGCATTCTGAATAGCAGGCACCAGACAATGAAAAAGACATTGGGGCTAGCATAGGTTTTTGAAACATCAAAATCTAGCCCCACTGACACATCTACTCCAACAAGGCCAGGTCTTCCAATCCTCTCCAAACATCTGTACTAACTGGGGACCAAGCATTCAAATACACAGACTTGTGCTGGAGAGATGGCTCAGTTGTTAAGAGCACTGGCCATATTCTGGAAGTTCTGGATTTAATTTTCAACACCCACACAGCAGCCCACAACTCTCTGTAACTCCTGTTCCAAGGGATCCAACATCCTCATACAGATATACATGCAGGCAAAACACCAATATACAAAATAAAAAATCAAATACTTGGGTTTATGGAGCTATTCTCATTTAAACCACCACAGATTCATAACTGAACTTTTCAATTTTTACAGTTAGTGATTTTATTCCCATGTAATCTTTAATCACAAAGTCTAAAAATTATTACCTCATATTTTTATTGAAACTTTTTAGATTTTTAATTTCCATGTGCCTTTGCATCCATTTGTAATTGACACAGAAAGTTAGATGGGGATAGAATATCAATTTTTATATAAGGACAAGAATAATTCACATTTCTGTTGAATTCCTTCTTTCTCACTGGACAGCTACTTTTTTTTTTTTTTTTTTTTTTTTTTTTTTTGTAGCTGAGATCTAAAAAGAAATTGGTTTGTCTTTGCCTTTGTTATCCACTGACCAATTTGTTTATTTTTCTTTCAATATCATTTTACATTAATTATTTTGATCCATACAAAGACTTAAACTGAGAAGATAAGTCTCCTATTTATCCTAAGAATGTCTGCTTTCTCTTTCCTTTATGCTTTTCTGTGTAAAAATTAGAACCATCCAAGTGGCTTAGGATTGAACAATGATAAAACAAACAGATTATCTAGGAAAAATATGTTTTTATTGAATAGTTTATTCATTTACATTTAAAATTTCATCCCCCTTCCGAGTTTCCCCTCCGAAAACACCATATCCCACCCCTCTTTCCTGTGATATGAGGATGCTCCCCACCCACCCACCCATTCCTGCCTCACTGCCCTAGCGTTCCCCTACACTGGGTTATCAAGCCTTCACAGGATCAAGGGGTTCTCTTCCTATTGATTCCAGACAAGGTGATCCCCTGCTACATATGAAGCTGGAGCCATTGGTCCTTCCATGTGTACCCTTTGGTTGGTGATTTAGTCCTGGGAGCTCTTGGGGAATCTGGTTGGCTGATATTGTTGTTCTTCCCAAGGGAATGCAAAGCCCTTCAGCTCCTTCAGTACTTCGCCTAACTCCTCCATTGGGGTCCCTGTGCTCAGTCCAATGATTGGCTGCAAACATCTGTATCTGTATCAGTAAGGCAGTGGCAGAGCCTCTCAGGAGACATCTATATCATGCTCCTGTCTGCAAGCATTTCTCAGCATCATCAGCAATAGAGACTGGGTTTGGTGTCTGCATATAGGATGGATCCGCAGATAGGGCAGTCTCTGAATGACCTTTCCTTCAGTGCTTGCTCCAATCCTTGTCCCTGTAGTTCCTTTAGACAGGAGCAATTCTAGGTTAAAATTTTGAGAAGGGTGTGTGGCCCCATCCCTCAACCAGGGTGTGCCTCTACTCAAAGGATAAACGGGCTAAGAAAGAAATTCGGGAAATGACACTCTTCACAATAGTCACAAATAATATAAAATTTCTTGGTGTGACTCTAGCCAAACAAGTGAAAGACCTATATGACAAGAATTTCAAGTTTTTGAAGAAAGAAATTGAAGAAGACATCAGAAGATGGAAAGATTTTCCATGCTCATGGATCAGCAAGATTAACATAGAAAAAATGGCTATCTTACGAAAAGTAATCTACAGATTCAATGCAATCTCCATCAAAGTTCCAACTCAATACTTCACACAGGTAGAAAGAGCAATTCTCAAATTCATTTGGAGCAACCAAAAACCTAGGATAGTGAAAACTATTCTCAACAATAAAAGAACTTCTTGGAGAATTGCCATCCCTGACCTCAAGCTATACTACAGAACAGTAGTGATAAAAACTGCATGGAATTGATACAGAGACAGGCATGCAGATCAATAGAATAGAATTGAAGACCCAGAAATTAACTCATACACCTATGGTCACTTGATCTTTGGCAAAGAATCTAAAACCATCCAGTGAAAAAAAGACAGCATATTCAACAAATGGTGCTGGCTTAAGTCTCAGTCTGCATGTAGAAGAATGCAAATTGACCCATTCTTTTTTCCTTGTTCAAAACTCAAGTGAAAGTCGATCAAAAACCTCCACATAAAACCAGATACACTGAATCTGTTAGAAAATAGGGAAGAGCCTTGAACACATCAGCACAGGGGAAATTTTCCTGAACAGAACACCAATGGCCCAGGCTCTAAGATCAACTATAGACAAATGGAACCTCATAAAATTGAAAAGCTTCTGTAAGCCAAAGGATACTGTCATCAGGACAGAACGACAACCAACAGATTGGGAATATATATTTTTATACTATCTTTCTATTATCAGTTTCTGTTTTCTGATGATTGTTTAGTATTTAGGGTTTTTTTTTTCATATTTTATTTACATTTCAAATGTTTCAGATCTCCCCTTTGGAACCTCCCCATTCCCTCCGCCTTCCCCCTGCCAATATGGGGATATTCTCCAACCCACCCTCCCACCCACCCACCCACTCTCGTCTTTCCTCCTTGTCATTCTCCTATACTGGGGGATCTAACACCCTCAGGCCCAAGGGCCTCTCCTCCCCCTGACGGATAACAAGACCCTCCTCTGCTGCATTTGTGGCAAGCACCATGGGTCTCTCCATGTGTATTCTTTAGTTGGTGGATCAGTCTCCAGAAGTATCAGGGGTTCAGGCCAGTTGCCACTGTTGCTACCTCCCTGGGGCTGCACACTTCCTCAGCTCCTTCAGTCCTTTCTCTAAGCCCTCCATTTGGGATGTCACTCTCAGAACTACTGTTGTTGCGAAGTGACTCTTGGGTATTTCAAACTTACCAAAAAAAAAAAAAAAAAAAATGTGTATTTTCTCTTCTCTATCTAGTCTTTTCTTTCTCCAGTTTTTTTTTTTTTGTAAATATTAAATATTTAATGCAAGACCTTACAAGTAGTAAGAATGTACTCTACTATGGACCTACATTTACAAACTTATCTAAACTTTGTCATTTTACAAAAATTTCCCAATTTTATAAATAATATCATGTATACGATAATTTATATACATGTTACTAACATTCAAATCTCTCACCACTGTGAGTGTAGCTTAACTAACATTACCTATGACTTTCCTAAAAGTATATAAAATACATCTGTATCTTTATGCATGAATGCTAAAAGTAGAATTGTTCTAAACTAAAGGTGAATTTATTTCCCATGGGACATTTGAGACAATGTGGGGATATTTTTACATCGGTAAAATGATGGCATTGAGAACTAATGGAAGAGGTTAGACATGTGCTAAAGTGCCCAAACATGCCCAGGATGTGTCCTGTAAGAAAGAATGACTTTCAGAGAGTAAAAAGTAGCAACTTTGAGATGCCTATAAAAGACTCTCCAGCATATCTAATAAGTTGTATCTAGATTTTATTTACAGATAATTAATTGTGATATATACAAATACTTATACTTTTGGTTCTCGTTTTATAAATCTTAGGTATTAACCATTTTATTTTTCTTCATTTTTCTGATACTATGCAAAACTTTTATTCTCTTCTGACTGTACTCTTTTAAAAATTATTATATTTAATTAGTTTACTTTGTGTTATGTGTTAGAGAGTTGCTTGCTACAGTGCATAAAATTATATCAGGTAACAATGTGTTAGAGGGTTCTCTCCTTCCACCATCTAGAGTCTGAGACTTGAACTAGGATGTACAGCCTTCATAGAAGGAGCCTTTGGGTACTAAGCCATCTCACCAGCCCTTCTTTCTACAATCTTTACTCTAACATAGGTTTACCAAGAAGAGGAGTTATGAATATTATCATTACTTTTGACTTAGTATAATTTTGATCTTATGTCCTGACAAATGTCTATTAGTTTAAAAAAGCATTTTTCATCACAAATGTACTAATGTTTCTATTGTAAGCATATACTCTTGCAAATTTTAGTGCATATTATAAGTGATTTTTTACATCCATTGAGATGTTTTTCATCTTACTCTAATAAGCTAGATTTATGTATTTTCTAATCTTATATGATGTAATTTGAGATGAACTCACTGATTTTAGTGTATCAAATTTATATGATTATTGGTTCAATTTGATAATGCTTTGTTTAGAATGATTTCATTCATACTCATGTCTAAAACAGGCCTGAAATCTTTGTTATAATTATTTTGAATTTGGCTTTAGGTATTAGATTATACAATATCTGAAAATATGATGTGATAAATAGTTCTTCTATTGCTAGAAAAAATAATATGAAGCTATATTAATATTTTCTTTGAAAACTTTATAGAAGACACATTTGAATTCATCCCAAATACCCGGAAGAGGATTAAAAATTCCAACATGGTTATTGGATATTCATGTAATGGAACATCACATTGCAGTCAAAAAGATGAACTACAGAGGTAGTCACTAATGTGTAGAATTTTATCAACACTAATTGAAAATGTAAGTTCATAAAATGTAACTTACAAAATTATCAAAAGATAGGTTTAATTTTGGAGATCTATACAGAAAAAAACTACAAGGTTATGTACATGGCTCAGCGATAAGACATTCACCTAGAATGATCAAGATTCTGGGTAAGGCAATATTTTAAATATGTAGCAGATCCAAAATGAAATAAACAAAAAATATATTTCAATTAAAAACTCAGCATATCCGCTGGGTGGTGGCACATGCCTATAATTCCAGCACTCATTAGACAGAGCCAGGTAGATCTCTGAGTTTGCGGACAGCTTGTTCTACACAGTAAATTCCAGGATAGCCAGGGTTACACAGAAAAACCCTGCCTTGAAAAATCAAAAAGAACAACAACAACAAAAATAATAATAGAAACAACTAAATAGAAAGAAAAATCAATTTTAAGGTATAATGGGGATGATGGAAATGTGTGTGTGTGTGTGTGTGTGTGTGTGTGTGTGTAAATAGCTGTCTGATTTATGGATCTCACATTTGTAATAATTCATTGTTGTAAATATCATTAAATGACCGTCTCTTAATATATTTTATAATTAATATTTTTTAATATTTCCAGAATCACTATGAGCTAACCAAATACAGACAGGCTTATAAGAACTGATGAGGAACTGTGGGAGAGAGGACCTGGGGTGGGAACAATGGCTGGTCTGCAAAAAATAAAAGTAAAAAAACCAAAGAACAGATGTCTTAAAATTAAATAAAATATCAAATTGTAGAGGTCTACTTATTTCTGGCAATAATTTATGGGTGGAATTTAAAAAGAATATAAATCATTTATTTATAATAGACCTGATTTTCAGTAATTACAAGAACTGTCAATGTATATTAAACCATGGTGATAAATATAAATTGTCTGTGTTACTATAGTAATTCGAGATTCAGTACTGAATGCACAATAATTTGGAAGACATGAAAAAAAAAACACTGAAACATTTTAGAAAAATAATCATAAATTAAACCATAAAAGTATAAAATGAGTAGCATACTCATTCTGAACCTGACTTATCGCTTGAAAATAAGGTCTAACAAATATGTATTATATTTCAGGTCTAAATGAAATATTTTAATTATTTAAAATAATCATTTACAGTGACTATTTCCTGCCATAACTAAAATGTAGGTAGTTATTAATTAAAAACCTTAATTGCTAGTCTTTTAACATTGTCACATAGTATCTTAAGTTTTCAATTTTTTTTTTGAAAACATTGAAAAGTTAGAACATCAAATTAAAAAGTAATTATTTTGGGGGGCTGGAGAGATGGCTCAGTGGTTAAGAGCACTGACTGCTCTTCCATAGGTCCTGAGTTCAATTCCCAGCAACCATATGGTGGCTCATAGCCATCTATAATGGGATCCAATACCTTCTTCTGGTGTGTCTGAAGATAGCTACAGTGTATTCATATGCATAAAATAAATAAATATTTTTAAAAGTAATTACTCTTAATGCCAAAGATTTAGTAAAACACTTAACATGTTTTATTCTTTACTCAAAAAAAAAAAAACCTTCAACATATAATTATAGGTGGATCAGACACTAAAAGTGCTTAATGATCTTCTAAGTGTGCAAGTTGGGTTCCCAGCAGCTGTATGATACTGCTCACAAACACCTATAACTCCAGTTCTGACAGAATGACACTCTTTCTGGTTTCCACAGACACTGTGCTCACTTGCGTATTACCACACAGGGACACACACACACACACAAATTAAGTTAAAGTAAATGTAAATATATATAATTACAGAGTACTGCTTAACAAGTGACATATTTCAGAAGCTAAAGTATCTGCACAAGTTTATCATCAGAAAGAAGCTGCAAATGAACAAAACTTAATTAAACAATAAGTAAAATATGCTTATGCTTTAACTTGTTAGTATAATATAGGTGAATATATATGTACATAAATAAATGATCTTAGCTGACAAAAAAATTTAAGCTTGATGACAAATTGCTAAGATACCATAGAGATTAATAACATTTTATTGTAAAAATTTAGAAATTCTAAATTAAATATAAAAATCTTTTAAATGAACTAAAATATAATACACTAATGAAAAACATTCTTAACATTTAAGTATCTCTTGAAATTAAAATTTTAACTTCTAGCACAAATGACAGGAAACTAATAGAAAATTCAAAAAGAAAATTTTGACCACAGTAAAAGCCTGGACAGAACTAGATTTAAGTGCTAATAGAATACGTTGGTGAGAAGAAATGTGCACAGTCTGTTTTTTGTTTTTTGTTTTTTGTTTTCCTTCAGGGGATATTGAGTCAAATTTCTCTGGGGATGACTTTTCATGTGATGCCAGTGCTAGCTCTTTCAGCATTTATTGTAAGCTAAGACAACATGCAGACATCGTTAATAAAGGCTTGTGCAAAAAATATTCACTGAATCATTTTAATGGAGAAATAAGACAATCAAAATATATACTAACATAAAAATCTGAAACTGAAACACTGTCAATTTATCAGTCAACCATGGATAAATAAAAAGCCACACAAGGTAATGTGGTATAACCACTGAAATGGACATATAAATACATTATTAATTGGGCATATGACTGTTGTATCTTTTTTCTTTAAATATATATAACCATGAGATACTTTTACTTTAAATTGATACATGTAGATATAGCTAGATTATAGATTATTATTATGATGATGATGATAGATAGATAGATAATAGATAGAAAATAGAAAGATATAGATGTAGACATACCTTCTAAATTCACATACTTTTTAGTATATTTACCAGAAATACAATCAAAGAATGCCTATTTTGTGTTAAAAACAGAATGCTAAATTTTAAGCCTATGTCCATGAACTTTCAGCTTATTATTCACTACAAGTTACAGCGGAATGCCACATAGAAATCATCATCAATTAGGAATAAACTTACTGCTTTCATTTAAAAAGAGAAAAGGATGCATTACTAATGGGTCCTACAAGAAACAACCTACTGTAACTTTAAGCGTCATTTTATGAAATGTATTGGGTTTTAAAACTGGAAGATTGAAAATGGTAAAATGTCATTTGCAAATGTATCTGCAATAATCCAAAGCTGTAATGCTTCCCACATCCTTAATTGTTCTCAAAATTCCTATCTCTAACTCATGAGAGGCACATAAAATAAGTCCTATCTGAGGACTATCTCATTTCACTTTGGAATGTTCTCCAGGTCCAGATTTCTCCCCTTCTCATTCGTCAACTGAATAGGTTTCTGGACTCTACAGGCTCTGAATCTAGGTTTCGCACGTTCTCTTTGCATTTGCTCACGTCTGCTTATTTTCAGTGCTGCCAAAGGCTCTATAAAGAATTCATTTTCCATTCTGGCTTAGAGTACGTCCTGACAGGGCCCCTTCCTCTAAACCACCCAGAATCATTCCGTATGTCAGCTTTTCTTCTCCCCACAACCCACTAGCTTCGCTGTCCTTTCAAAGAGCTGTGGGATACCTACCATCTTGACTAGTACCATTGCCAATACTATCAAACCATAACTGAGAGATTATTTGCTATGTATTGTAAACTGGAGTACAGCACAACTGTTGAGCATGTGGCAACCATGTTTGTGATCATCAGCTTTGATCCACTCCAGCACCAAACTTTTAAAAAGGTCAAAATTTGAAAGATCATTCGTTAGATGTCAATGATATTCTCTTCAGACTAAGGATGTTACTGTTGATGCCTGCCAGTGTGGTGCTTGTTTGTGTCAATGATGTTTCTAAGAACAGCCATCTGAAGAAAAAGGGCAATTGTAGAAAGAAAGCATTTGGGGCATTAAAACCTACAAGACCTGTGTTAGCCCCGAGAAACCAAGGCTGCGCTTGTTCTCTTCTCTCACTTAGAAGAACATTAGCCACAGTACAAGATGGGTAGAGGAGTCAGAGATAAAGATTTCAAAAAGTGTTACATTGCCAGAAATTATTAATTTTTTCATCCCTTGGTATCATGTTTATGAAAGGAGAATAAATCAATAATCTTACATCAATAACATTGCTCATCCACATATCTAATTAGCTCAGAAATATAACTTTTTTTGCTCGTTGATTTCATTCAGGCTTTAAAACAAATTAACCAAGTTGACACTCTGTTTTTGTCAACATGAATTCCTATTTGAAAAGAATTAACACCCTGTAGCTATTTATGTTCATATTGGTGATTGGCATCGGACTTTAGCTTCATAGTTGGCTAATTGAGGAATTGATCTGATGAGTTCAACAAAATTTCAGAAAACATAATATTCAAAAGTATTAAGCCCACATGAACCTTTGCACTTCATTCCTTTCTACTGGGGGGTGCATGTTTATTGTAGTTTTACTGCAATTATTTGTTCTTGTGAATAAAAGTAAAATTTGGGTAAAAAAAATGAAAAGTACATATTAGAAATAGAAATACATTTTCACAACAGCCACTAACGACCAAATAATTTCCTGTTATGAATGTCTCATTTTTATCTACCTCTCTCTAAGAGCTTGGGTACACTCTAAGAATTAGCACCAATTTGGAGAGGGGTACATCCAAATATACAACTCAGGTGGTTAATCTTTCAATAACCTGCACAGAGAATAATCCTCTAATCCCTTGATCTTGTCCTATCTGTTACTTGATTTACAGATGCACCTATGAATATTAGACTTCTAACTTCAACCATGAGTCATTTGCTAACATAATAGTAAGTGAAATAATATGCTTACTGGGATACTGAAGGAATGTGAAATTTTCTAAATACACACCAGCACCTACTTATCATCAACTCAATAATAAAAGCAGAATAATTTTTCTTTTAGGAAGTCTATATACCTAGTTGATAAAGACAATACTCTATTTTTTCTTCTTTTTGTATTCACACAGTGGAGCCTACTTATTCCAAACCAAATGCCTCAAAATAAAAACAAAGATTTTTCTTTGGACTGTTTATGAACTTCTTCTTTTCTCCCTTTGATACTGTTAAGTGTTTTATGCTCTCTGACTTAAATGCCTTCTAAAATTGAGTTCTCATGTTGGTGGAGACATTTTCATAATGAAAGCACCCTCAGATTCATATAACCAATTTTTGTTTTTGGTAAATAATGGTGGTAGCCTGGAAAAAAGTGTATATAAAATACACTAGAAAGAAGACTTTTTATCTGAAGCAAATAAAATGAGAGGCCACAATCGTGTTTATTATTTCGTCATCTGATAGCTTCTACATTCTGCATTTGAGTCGTTTTTACTACTTCATAGTTAATTATTTTCTTCTTTTAAACAAAATTTAAACATGAACTGAGTTCAAGCCATGGTGGAAAATCAGGAAAACAATAAAAATGCACACTAATTGGAAGTACATTTGATGAACTGCATGTCTCACAGTGTGTGACCCTTTAACCATGATAAATTTTGTACTTTATTTATATTTGTTCATTTTTAACAATAATATGTGACTTTTTGTATTAGATTGCACTACTTTCTCATGTTCATCATCACCTGAGTAGCGGTGTTTTACTTTAGTCATATCATGCACAAGGGGTAACTTGCTATATCACTTTGCAATAAATCAGGCTACTTTAGTAAAAAAAAAAAAAAGAAAAAAAAATTGTTCACCCTTTTTTGACCCACATTCTAGTCTATTGTGTATCAAGAAAACTATATTCAGAAATATCATTCCATTAGATATGTGCCATTTATCTGCTGTTCTTTAGTATAAACTCATTTAATATTTCTTGTTTATCACTGAAAATTTGAGAAAGTAGTCTATCAGAAAGATGAGGAGAAAGGACCTGAATGGATAATACTGAGAAGGCAGTGCTGGATTTTATTACAATTTAAAGTATTTATGATACATGGACTCATTTAGTTCCCAATAGTTTAGTTTTTTATTCATTTTACATCCCTAGCTCAGCCCTCTCCCTCCACACCTCCCAGTTCTACCCTTACAAATCTCTTCCCCCATCTTTCCCTTTTCATTCTCTTCAAAGAAGGGAAGCCCATACTGTATCCCATCCTACTCTAGGACATCTAGTCCCAGCAGGACTAGGCACAGCCTCTCCCACTGTCCCACCCTAAGACATCTAGTCCCAGCAGGACTAGGCACAGCCTCTCCCACTGAGGCCCACATGAAGACCAAGGTACTTATTTGCTACAAATGTGTAGGGGCCTAGGTCCAGCTCCTGCATCTTCCCTGATTTGTGTACCAGGCTCAGTCAGGCCCCATGGTCCCAGGTTAGTTGACTCTGTAGGTCTTCTTGGGGTGTCCTTGACCCCTCTGACTTGCTCACCATTTATAACAGCTTTATTCATAATGGCCAGAAACTGGAAACAGCCTAAATGTCCCTCAACTGAAGAATAGATAAAGAAAACATGATACATCTACACATGCTACTCAGCGATTACAAACAAAAACATCATGAATTTTGCAGGCAAATGGATGGAACTTGAGAATATCATCCTGAATGAGGTAACCCAGAGCCAGAAAGACAATATGGTATATATGCACTTATAAGTGGACATCAGACATAAAGTGCGTTATTCATTATTATGAAATGTACTGGTCAGGTGAGTCAGTGGGTAAAGACATTTGTCTCTAAGCCTTACAACCTGAGTCCAATCCCTGACATTAGCATCACAGAGCCTGGGCCACCAACTAGGAGCTAGAAATTATTATAGATATGATAGATAGATAGATAGATAGATAGATAGATAGATAGATAGATAGATAGGAATATATTGGTAGAGAGATAGGTAGATGATGATGATGATGATGATGATGATGATGATGATGATGATGATAATGAAGATAGATAGAAAGAAAGATAGATAAGAGAAAGAGGTATGATAGAAATTAAAATTTTTATCAAAGGGAGGTTCAGAGTTAAGAGACTGAGTAAAACCACTTCTTCAATCCTACTGCTATTTAACGGCATTCATTGTTATGATTTTATCTGCATTCCTTCTCATTGACTAGACTACTATACAATTTCTTAATGGCACAAACACATGTATTATTAAATCATTCCTTTTTCAATGAAAAATATAGCTAAAATTCTTTATGCTATTATTTAAGTATCACTAAAATATTCCTTGTCCATACAGTGTTGCCTTTTTATGTGTACTATAGCTTGGGTATTAATCCTTTACTGTGTTGGGGTATTCTTGTCATTGCCAACTTGATTATAATCTGGTTAATTTTTTCAACTTGATACAAGCTATAGTCATTTGCGAAGAGACAACTTCATTGAGAAAATACCACCAAAAGGGCATATGGATGCATTTTCTTGAATGACAATTGGTGTGCGTGTGCAGAGTGCCACTCCTTGTAGATGGCCCTATTTGGTATAAGAAAGCAGGCTTACAAAGCCATGAGAAGCAAGCCACTGAGCAGTGCTTGTCCATGGTCTCTGCTTCAGTTCCTATCTCTGGATTCCTGCCCTGCTAGAGTTCCTATCCTGCCTTTCCTCAGTGTCGCACTGTTACCTGAAAGCATGAATGGAATTAAGCCCTTCCTCTGTAGCATTTGGTCATGGTGTTTTATCTCATTCCTACTGAGAAATCCAAACTAAGACAATGATGGAAGCATATTACATAAAACATCTGTGATTTCTCTGTACAGAATGCAGCTAATTATCTTTTACCTTTCCAGCTTTATTTGCTGAGTCATATGGAGTGTATGTTTCAAATTCTGGTGCAGATTATTTTTTTTCCTTGAGTAGTTTATATATAAATATCCTTTTCAAATGATGATATACTACTTTTATTATATAATATTAAAATGGAATTATAAATTATTTTGGATTCAGATATACACACACACATGCACAGAGAGAGAGAGGAGAGAGAGAGGAGAGAGAGAAGAGAGTGAGAGAGAGAGAGAATTCTGTTCCATTTGTACATAGAGCTTAACATGCAGACCAATACCCATGAGTACTTTACAACAGGAAATCTAACAAAAATGGAATAGAATTTGGTGCAAGTATATATTTCAAATAATGTCCCAGATAATGCAAAGGTTGCTAATTTGTGCACTCTGATCTTAGTAGCACAGACTGATGGATCAACCCTAAATTCTGAAGAACATTTTCACTTCCCCATATGCATAACAATGATAGCTAATTCCATAGGTCCCAAAACCATTCAGGCAGAAGCTTTATATAATATGCATATCTATCTGTAATGCTCAGAAAAGAACATGCATACAAAAGATAATCATACAATAGCAAGTTGTCAGCCCTAAAATCATATACATGTAAGGAACATTATCTAGACTGAGAAACTTGTATTTATAGATTTAGGTGCATGTGTGTGTGTCTATGTGTCTGTGTGTGTTTTTACAAGAACAGTTAAAAGGGAGTTCAAAGGAGAGACTGAATAAAGAAAATGGAAGTGAGAATAATGTAATTTAATTAAAATTTCAAAAAATTAAAATATCATGCTGGAGACAACAATTGCTTTAAATCAAAATTCAAAGAGATAGTGATTCAAAAAAGCCACATAGATGATATTCAAAATTGTGAATCAACTAAATAAAAAAATGATCAGGTTGAGCTGTTTTTCCTGTTCATTGCCCAGGGCCATGCTCACACAGCATGCCTCTCTCTCAGTGTGTAAGTGCAGCATGCACACAGAATCAGACAGGTGTGTGTCATCTTAATGAACAAATGAAATGTAAAACTCTTTGAAAGAATAAAAACTCGAAGTCTATGCTTTACCTCTCAGAGGATGAAGAACATTATCTTCTTACAACAGCTCATCTAAAATGGCTGCAAGGCACGACAATGTGAACTCTCTACTGTTGGGTACGAAATCAGAACAGTTCCAGGAGGTTCACAGATAAAGCAGTAGCAAGGCGTCCTGGAAGGACTAGCCATTCCCTACCCTTTGGAGGTCTTACATACTAGCATGTCACTTTCTGACCTGTGGACTATTTAGTTCATCTTGCAGAGATTCCGACACATTTTAAATTGTAAATATATGTCTAAAATAGTCATAAAATCAGTAAGGGTAAGGGGAGGTGATAACAAGCAATCAAAAGGGAAAAATGTTAAACTAAAATGATGGAGTTTTATGCATGTAAAATCATATAAACAAAATTCGCTTGGAAGCAGGAAATAAGGTCTCTTAATGTGGCAATGATGTTACTGATAGCTGCACAAGGTGAATACGTTTATACCACAAGATCTTTAGAAGTGATTAAAATGGCAACTTTTGTTATCTATTTTAACACCAATAAACTACAAATAAATAAATTAAGTAAAAACCAAAAATTTAGAAGAAGAGCTCTGGGCATCTTTAAATATCTAACAACTAAATGGCAAACAGAAAAGATGATTTTAATGATCTAAAGATGATTTAAAGATGTCTGTTTCTCCTTGCAGAGAAAATTAGAATAAAAGAACACGTATGTCTCTCCAAACATGTGGTGAGAAAAGAAGCATTAGCCTCTTGTTTAGGCCAAATTTGATGTGTGTAATTATGTTCTATCTGCCTCAAAGTCCCTGGAAGTCTCTCATGATCGGTGTCACTTCTACCCCTAATCTGTTTATAACAGTCCTTGCTCTTTCAAGTGGTCATTACCATCTGCCCCTGGGGTGGCTGCATTTCAGCAGGAGGGAGCATGATTTTCCCATATTACAGAAATATTCAACATGAATAATTAAGGCTTTGAAGTTTGATTATGCACACCTACCTAATAGCACCTGGAAAGGACCAGTGTTAGAAGTGATTTTGATCTACTTTTCCTACTTTCTAAAGTTTATTTTCATTAACACTTTTTATCTTCGAAATACACTCTGAAAATGAAAATCAAATAGGAGTCCTATAAATCCCACTTTCCTTGAACATGAGTATGTATATGACATTTTTATGCATGTCTGTTTTATATATACATGTTTGATGTGCATGTGTATATTTGGGTATACATGTATATGAAGGTGCACTTACTCCTATGTACAAGGAGGACAATGATCAATATCAAAGCACATCTCCAATCATTCTCTACTATATGTATGTATATGTTACACTATTATATTTTCATTTTTATTATTTATTACTATTAACAATATTTTATATTATACTCTACTATATGTTATATTAACAAGCATAATTATAAAATTAAATTTCACTGTATAGTATATTCTAGCTTCATGGTCTACTGTGGCAATCTACTGGATTCCCAGAGCACAGCATATACTAACCCAAAATTGTTCAAGCAATTTAAACACCCTCAAAACCCTACAAGTATTTTTTATTTCTACTAATAAATGCTAAATCCTGATTCAACTTCCTATCCAACTACTGATCCCTTGAAACTTTTCCTAGCATGATATTTGAAGGTAGTATTACCAGTTTGCCTATATCACCTACTATGACACTCATTTTGTTTTGCATGGGAAAGAGTCTGGCAACTATGTTATCTTTTTTTCTCACAGTATGAAATGTATAAGGGGTGTATCCTTCCTTTCTTTAACACAGTGCCATGCCCAACACATATATTCAGTAACCATCTACTAAATTTATTTCTAGCATTATAATTCCAAGAGCCAAGTGAGAAGTACCCTGTGAGTATAAAGACATTAAAAAGAGAAACAAGCAAAGAAAGCCTATCAGATATTTCATCAAATTATTTATCAGTTTCTTTGTGCTCTTCAACATGCCTTTCTAAATAATATTATCATAACAGTAGGGGCATGCATAAAACTTCTAGAAACTAGCCTCTAGCAGAAGCAGTATATTTTGCAGTTACGGCCAAGCAAAAGGAGGCACAGTCAGGAATATATCCCTTTCCCTCCAAGAATGGAAAGCATGTTGTTTCAAAGAAAAGGTTCAAAGTAAGATATGCTGAAATAATATGAATAAGGTACAAATAGAAGGCTGCGATCTTGGGATCCATACTAATCATGATTGAATGAATAATATAGCAATGTCTAAAGTGTCATTAGCTGTTTCCCACAGTAATCATTGGTGTTCTGTGGGCTCTGAAACGATGGTGTGAATGAGACCTTCCACCAGGAACTAAGTGCTTGCTGGCTGCATGATGTGAAGGATCATTAACCACATCTTGCTGAAGAACATTACAGGTTATAAAAATGTCATCTAGACCATGCCGACAAGCCCATCTGTATTTAAGGCTGAATCCCTTTGAGATAAAAGCACTCCATGTGACTCAAATGAGGCCGTTATTTCAGATGTCAGAAAACGATTAACATATAACTGGAGCACACGAGCCATAACAGAGCAATTGGAAAATGTGGGATATGAAATCTTTTCAACAGCTCCACTTAAAGCCTAGTTCATCAAAACAATACTTTTTATAAGACGAAGAGAATATAAATAAAATAAAGCTTTTAAAAATGTTTCACAATATACCTCTACAATTACTGGGAATCTAAGGGTTTGTTACACAATTAGGGGCCAGAGTTCTCCCTTATAGGATGTTTAGGGGCAGAATTAAAGAATTTGTGGTTATAAACACTGAATTCTGCCATAGAAAGGACAATATTTATGAAAATATCTAAGGAGAAGTACTATTTCAAAATAGAAAAAATAAAATAAGCTTGTATGTTTTATGGAAAATAGAAATGAATTGGATTGATTCTTGAGGACAAATAATGATCTATTCTAGTGCCTATGTTGTATATATGTATGTTCATCTATGGAAAAATGAGTGCTTACATTATTTTCTGCTATTTGCTTTCTCTTTTCTTCTCCCTCTATAATAGTAGACATTACAATATATGAATGTATATTTTCTCTAATTTTTGTGCCCAGAGGAGTGGAGAAGTAAAATTCTTTGATTCATTAATTCATCAACACATGTCCTCTTAAAACTAATTTTTCTTTAATTTTTTTCATACAATACATTTTGATCATGTTTTCCCCTCATAACTCCCCCAAGATGCTACTGACCTCCTTACTCACCCACCTTTATCTTCTTCCATTCCTACTCTCTTTCTCTATCCCATCACAACAAAACCAAAAATAAACCAAATTAAAAAAAAAAAAAAAAAAACAGCAAAGCAAGAAAAAGATTTCAAAACAGAAGGTCCACAAATACCTTCATCAAACCCATAAACACTTAGGGAAATGTGAAGAAGAGGAAGGAGAAAGAGTGTAAGAGCCTGGGGTGATGGTTAATTCCAAGAGGAAACTGTGTCTTAATAGGACTGATGAACATATGAGCTCACAGGGGCCTTATAAACACAATACCTGTATGGGTTCAAGAGATACAGAGTCTAAGCATTGAAAAAAGGATGGAGACATGGAAACCCACTCTTAAGGAGTCATCTGCAATTGATACCTACTGGCAAAGGATAAATCAGTTTTCTTGAATGGAGTGTCACTGGGTCTATCAACTTACCTCCAAGGCAGGTTCCATGCCCAGGAGTAGTTGTCCAACATAGGTGTCTTTAACCTCATTTTATCACTGCCATCTTCCTTAAGAGGCAATGTTCTGGAAAACAATCCTACAAACACTGGCACTTTCATTTTGCTCTCCCTTCTCTTCTGCTCCCACACTCCTTATTTCACTTGTACGCAGGTAGGAAGGGATCATAAGGAGATAGTGCCAATAAATCTGTATTTGAGATGTTTCTTGACAAATGCTATGGCTGAAATGGAAAACTCATGAGACAACCTGACTGCCATTGTGGTACTCATGTTGGAAGTGGTTTCTTTATGATGTGATTAGGTAACCGTCTTAGGGTTTTACTACTGTGAAGAGATACCATGACCAGGACAACTCTTGTAAAGACGATATTTAATTGGGGCTGGCTTACAAGTTCAGAAGTTTAGTCCATTATCATTAAGGCAGGAGCATGGCAGCATCCAGGCAGGCATGGTGCAGGAGGAGCTGAGGGTTCTACATCTTCATCTGAAAGCTCTTAGCAGAATACTGGCTTTCAGCCAGCTAGGATGAGGATTTTTTTTTTTTTAGTGTTCATTTTCATTTTATTTTATTTTTAGTGTTCATTTTCATTTTATTACTTTTTTAAATTAATTAATCTTTTTTTTACAACCCAAATGTTGTCCCCTCCCTTCCCATATCTTCTCCCCTTTGCGTCTAAGAGGGGGTCCCTTCACTCCCTCAAGCATCCCCCTTCTCTGGGGTATCAAACCTCTACAGGATTAGATGATCTTCTCCCATTGAGGCCAAACAAGGCGTATGTATGTTCTGGGAGCTCCAGACGAAACTGTGAATGCTCTTTGGTTGGTGGCTTAGCCTCTGGGAGAGTCCAGTGATCCAGGTTAGTTGACACTGTTGGTCTTCCAATGGGGTTGCCATCCCCATCTGTTCCTTCTGAACTGTAATCTGCCTGAAATTGTGCTTTACTACAATGAGGAGAAGCTACAAAGACCCAGGGAATGATGGGAAGGGCATTACACATGATTGTTAGACTCAGATGACCTAGCTGGCTTTAGTCAGTCCGAGGCAAAGTTGGCTTGATACTCAAAGCTTGAATCCTGGGCCATTAGGTGTACAAACAAATGGCATTGCATACCACTCTGTAGATTGTCCCTTTTCATCTTGGTCTCCCTAAACAACACATTCATCACTTTCCTGTCCTATCTGCTGCTAAAAGACAGGGGATGGTGTTTGTGTGATCACACCAGTACACAAATGACACAAAAGGACACAAGAAGTGACTCATAAGAGCCCAGGCACACCAAGATGATGAGAGCTAATGGTGTGTAGCATCTAGAAAACCATCTGTGGCTTCCTTAATATCCTTTACAGAGATGACTTGACATTTATTGTTTGCAATTAGTCAGATCTACAGAAGCTCTCCCTATCATAAAGCCCACACCCACAGTACACACCTACTCCAACAAGGCCTCACTTTCTAATAGTGCCATTCTCTAGACCGAGCATATTCAAACCATAACAGTTACTAAAAGAAAATAATTTCTTTCTCCAGGGACTGTGTTGATTTTTAAAATAGTAAGTTATAACTCTCCTAGAATAGCATTAGCTACTGTAAGAATGAATTACAACAAAGGGAGTTCCCTCTATGTGTCTTTTCTTACCCACTCAATGACAAAGGCTTCTTCTAATGCAGTCAGCTCTGAACTTCAGGTACACAGGACAATGCGCTTATGTTAGGCATGCCATTATATTAAGAAACATCGCAATGAGAAACCATACTAACCTCAAAGACATATACTGACTTGAAGGAGAAATTTCTGGTTTCTTTGGAGTTGTGTCATGTGATTTTTTTCTGGAAGCTGTCTTATGAGAGGAAGTTTTGCTGAGGCAGACACATGAAAGGATACATGATGTTTAGAAAGCGTATAACCCAATAGACAGTGAACAACACTCCTGCATTGGTACATCTTCTGATGCTTTGCTGGGTTTCACTTTGCTTGTAGTGACTTTGTAGAGAGAAAACTGCCAAAGAACTTCCTGTTGTATTCTGACTGCTTCTTGCTGTTTCTGTGGACTTGTACCAATTCAACAGAGTTGTGAGGTTTCTTCTGGATCAAACAACTGCTACTGATTAGAGTTTGGGGTTTGCAGATTGGACTGGACTGCTGCTACTGATTCTTGTTTTATACTGGACTGATATCCTGACAACAAAGGTTGGAATTTCCCAAAAGAACTACTTCTAAACATATCCACATTTCCCCTTGTGCTATTAACTAGCTTCTTCTTCTATTCTGGTCAGTGGGCTAGAAAGGAGGTTGAAGTATTTAAAAACCTTAATTAAATTGGTTTTTGAAAAATCTTATCCTATAGTGGACATATCAAAAGTATGAATCCCTCTAATAAAGAAAATCTTCATTCCTTAATGTGGCTCAATTTAATCGAATATTATTAGCAGTATTTAAAAAAAGCAATGTATGTAAATATACCTTAAAGTGTCATTGTCCTTTATTCTATTTTCTGTTTCTTTGTCCACTTCTGGACATCATCACTACTGACTTGAATTTTGAATCACACTTTCTGGTGTTTTGCTAGCAGTGAAAAAGAACATGCTTGACTTTTCTGAGTTTCTCTTGACTAGGTCTTTTGCTTGCTTTCTTTGTCCCTTTGTGCAATGATCTGTGACTATTCAATCAAACCTTTTGAACTGTCTATTGCTCTGAAGCCAAAACAAAGAAAATGTCTGTAAATTTGTGAGATGAATTCAAGTTAGCTGAACCTCTGGAATAACATATTTTAGTTCAATGAAAATAAATACTAAATATAAGCAGGGATCATGGGCCTAAAATGCTTCTCCTTACTTAGTAAGAATGCTAAGGTTATTATAAATAAAAGTAAAGAACAATAGTATTTGACATATAGTAAATACAGCACAGAGCAATTGTCCAGGGAGAAAGAGCAAGATGTATGGTGAATTCATGGAAAGCATCTCTAGGGAAGTCCTATTTTTGTTTCAGATACCACATGAGGCAATTTTTTCACATTACCAATTAAGTCCTCACATTCCTGACAAGCACATGGTTTTGCATTGTGAAAAATGGAGTTTAGAAAATTCATTAGTTTGGCAAAAATAAAAACACTTAAAGTAGCTTCTCCACAAGATTTTTTTCCACTCTTGCTTGAAAATATACTTCAGCCAGGATGTGAGAAGGCAAATTTTGCAGATGATACAGCATGTGCTAAGACAAAATTGGAAAAGCAACTGTGGTATGTCTGTCTTGTGGCAAAATGTTCTTTTGTCTAGAGAAAATTAATGATCCATAGACAGTAAGGTCCAATCGTTTAGTTATGTTTCATTGGCCAAGTGACCATAGGACACCTCTGGTTGTCCTTGACACATCACAACCTCAAACACAAAAAATATTGCCTTAAAACAAGAGTAGTGAGTGGATATTGGATGATGGTCTCTCACATTAGTCACAGTGTTTAGTACATAGGACCCAGTGGGGAAAAGGTAAATATTAATGTTTTCCATTATTATTATTGAATATCATGAATTCTTAGAAGCACATCTGTCTTAGTTAGGGTTTCTATTGGTGTGATGAAACATCATAACCAAAAGCAACTTAAAGAGGAAAGGGTATATTTTGCTTATACTTCCATATCACTGTTTATCACTGAAGCAAGTTCGGAAAGCACTCAAACAGGCAGTAGCTGATGCAGAGTCTGTGAAGGAGTGTTGTTTACTGGCTTGCTCCTGACAGATTTCTCAGTCTGTATTTTTATAGAACTCAGGACCTTTAGCAGAAGGTGGTGTGTATATATATATATATATATATGTATATGTATATGTATATGTATATGTATATTTATATGTAAGCTTAACATACATGTGTATGCATCCTTTCTTAGAAATTATAAATTTCTTTACATAGGGATTGAAAGATAATATTAATGTGAATTTATTTTTCTACCATGAACATCATAAAAATAATATCAATGAGCTGGGCCATCCACCTTCAATCACTAATTTTAAAAAGTCATTTATGAACAGCTATTATGGAAAGATATTATCAATTGATAATTCCTTTCAGCTAATTCTAGTTATGTCAAACTGACATAAAACTATCCATCAGAACATGTCACATGCACTCACATATTTACAGTATTTTTGTGCTTTGTGGTGGATGCCAGTGAAAACGTAGATACCTGGCTTTGTGTTGAAAGTAATTGTTGTTCTCTGTCACCACAATGACAACGTTTTCACAGACAATACCTATATGAATGTGCCTTGAATTTTATTTCTAATCATTATAGAAACGATACTGAAACAACTTTAAGATAAAGGTCCTTTACATAAAATAAGACAGAGATGCATCTGAAGTCTATGAATCTTTAATAAGAAGGAAAATTATTAGTAGTCATGAATCTGGTGACTGGAAGCTTGCTCTGGTCCTACAATGGTGGAGCTCTGTGACTTTGTGTCTGTGGATCATCTGTAAAATGAGTGTGACAACAAAGTCAGGACAAGGATTATATGAATTAATAGAACACAAAGAACTTCATCTGGCATCCAGAAAACAAAAAATAAATGTTGACTAACATTACTGGTATAATTTTATGTGATGTTTCATCATCGGGAAATAAATTCACAGTAGTATTATATTTCAATCATTAAGTAAAATAATTTACAATTCCTAAGAAAGGAAGTACATTAAGGTATATTAAACTTACATATAAATATGCATATATCATATATGTATATATTAAATTTAGGTCCATATATAGTGACAAAACAATAGAATCAAATATGAGGGGATAAGAAAATGTGGTAGAAATTTCAAGAATCTTAGAAGTCATCATAGGATTTTTAAAAAGCTAAGAGAAATTCCTGACATACACAGAGTTTCATTAGGGCTAAAATTCGGTCACTGTCAAAAAATTCCAGGAGGTATTCAGAAGAAACTATATAATATCCAGCAATATGTATTTCTATTATAGAAAAATTGAAACCGTGAATCCAACCAAAAAGGAAATACAGACAAAACCTGGTGTTCTTTGAAATGCTGGTAAATTATTTTGTCAATCCTAAAGCAAGTCAAGAGGTCAAGATTATCAGCAAAGGTGCCAGAAAAGGCATGTCAGTGCAATGCTGAAAGCCAAAGAATGCATGGGTGTGCTTATGGGGGACGCTCACCCTCAACTTTTGATTGTGGTCCAGATGATGCCCATTAAGCAATGTGATCTGATTACAGGCATAGAAAAGTTGAACTGGTTAAAAATTTTACATCTAACACAATGTTTTACTTTTTTCCACATTTGTTTATGTAGTCAAAGGTGAATCTTATATTTGATGGAATCTTGAATAGTGATCCAATTCCAAAATTTGATCTTGAGGACTTCTGACAAATGAATCAGTTTTAACTTTATCTGCGGAATTACATTCCATATTAATATATTATAGGTTGAATTTAAACATTTAAACATAAATCTCTCATAGCAGCAGCTTGATATTTTGTTAATAAATGTTCCCTTTCTTGTTGTGATTTGGTTGGATTTTTTGGAAGAAATATAGACAAAAAGTGTGAGAACCCACATCATCTCCTGACTTTTTGATTTTAAGATCCAATTTTCAAGGATTAAAAATGTCTGATATTGCCTCCATATGGCAATGTTTTCCACAGGCAGAAATGTCTTCCTAAGCCCCTAAGTCATACAGCAAAAGATGATTTTCCTACTTTGAAAAATTAGTCTATTTAGTCAAGACCTGATGGAAACATTGTTTCGTTTTCAGCAGATAGCTCACACTTCACTTAGAGCAGACATTGGCCTGAATAGTCTTTACTCTGAAAGGTTGGATCTACCATGGAAGTATTAAAAGTTGTGGCCGACTTCCAAATTCTCTCTAGTGCCCACAATGGAAGTAGAACAATTGGCAACATAGTAAATTATTGTGGTTTAATATTCATTTCTCAAGACAAGCAGCTGGTTCTTAAAGACAAGCTTTATAAAACAGTACCAATTGCCAGCAAATAAAAGTGTGGACAGATTCTACAAACCTTTTCAGTCAAAGGTGTTTTGTAGTTATTTTTTTCTGGTGGTAAATCAAACAAACACGTTTTATTTAAATAGAAAAAATAAATAACACCATGGAAATGTTTACTTTCAATCTTTTTCTTCTTCTTCTACAAAAAACAGCAGACACCATTTAATGACAAAATTTCCATTACACTGACTACTCGATGTCCCTTTAAAATACACCTGCATACACTCAATATCAGTTAAATACTCTTCTAGCTGACGGTTCACTTCTGAATATTTATTAATAGGTAAATAATTAGGTAAATTGAAGAAGATGCAAAGAAGCCCTGGGGGAAAGCCTGCTTATCTGCACTGAACACTGAGCTGCTTTGTCTTAGAACTGAAGGAACTGATAGAGGGCAAGAGAAAGGAGAAGTAAAGGAACTGGAGACTTTTCCTATGTAAGTTCATTCTTATTATACTACCACTTTGGTCTGCTTCTTCTCTGGGCAGAACTCTTATAGTGGTTGTGTAAAAAGACCGTCTTCCTCATTCATTACTAAGCCTTGTCCTACCTCCCCATTCATAACTGAAGTTTCCTTTGTGCTTTAGTTTGGGTCCTGTCAGCCTCCTAAAGGCTCTGAAATGCAAGGAAATCTGAGGCACAATCTAGGGAAATGAGGTTATATAGCACTGGGGTATGCTTCTAGGTAATGTGCTGAGCTCAACCACTATCTGCTTTTCTTTCTCAGCTTCCCTTCTGCCGTGATATAAGCAGCCTCCCTCACCACATTCTCCAACTACATTGCCTCCTAATAAATCCCACAGCACTGGGATCTGAAAGCTCTGGAGGGAAATCTCAAAACCATGAGTCCAGCCAAATCTTTTCCCTTTTTAGTTGTATTATCACAGGTGTTTGTTTTCTAAGGACCAAAACTGCCTAACCAACTTTCAAGGTTGTAATTGCTGCTTATTTCCACAAACCAGGAGAGACATATAAACCCTTGTTTTTATTACTCTCGCCTATATGATGCTTCTTCCATTCAGAAACAAATGAGGTCCTTCACCTTTTGAAACTTGAAATCCAAGGCTTTGTTCTTATTGAATTCAACTATCAACTTAACTCCCTCTTGGAGAAAATGAAGACAGCAGTTATTTCCTTCCATGGGATTTGGGTGAGGATTAAATGAGATACTCTGTGCAAAGTAGCTGATGGTAGACTTGGCCCGTTACCAGGATTCTGTGCTTTAGTTGCTAAAATTGGTAGCATTATTGCCAGTGTTCTTCCTTAATTGTTCCCGGACCTTGCACTTCATGTTAAATCATTCCCCAAAAGGCAAGATGTGTCTGTTCACTTCCTTGCATACAGCATACAGGCTACTACAATTCTAACCACAAGGTACTATGAGCATGTCCCCAAAGATGTCTGTGGGAAGATAACACGTCTTTGTTACTCCCACAGAGGAGCTCATGAAAAAGTCTATATTACAGGCCAATATTCTCTAGTAAATCTCACTTGGTGTGGAACTGGCCTTATTTGGATTTTATTTTCTACGAATAAAATCCTTTCTGTTATGATGCCTAAATTACTATATTATAATGAACTTATAAATAAAAATACCATACACCTGAATTAATGTAGCCACTCAAACAAATACTTGCTCTATTCCCAAACTATACATTTCAAAGACTATATAGATAGAATGGCAATTCTGTAGCCCTGGAGCTTAGCTTAGGATTTTACACACTCAATATCAATTATATTTTTTGTGCACTTATCTTAAAAAAAAAAAGAAAAACAAAAACAAAAAACAACAAAAAGGACAGATATAACTAGAGAAACAGCTCACGCTATATCATCATTCTCAACTCATGTCTCTTAACCAAATTCTCTCCTTCCTTACTTGTAGAAAGTATTATTCAACTAAAAAATAAATGAAATTATAAAGCTTTCAAGAAATAGGTGGATTTAGAAAACACACACACACACATAATACCTATATACATATATCTATATATCTATAGACACAAATGTACTTATGGATATTAGCATAACAATTAGAAAAAAACAAGAAAGGACAATAAAATTTCTAACTAATAAAATAGTCACCTTATTCAGATTTTTTTCTAGCAAGTGCAAGTATAATACAGACCCAAACTATGGCTCTCTCCCAGCCATCACACACCACATGCACCTTGGTTCTTCGAAGCCCCATATACAATTGCCCACATAGTGAACACAGAATTTTCATTTAATGCTTCCTTTACTCTTCATATTTTCCTAGGGGCCACTTTTGGCTGTCAGTTGTAACTTAAATTTGCTTACTTTTCTTTTTTATATTTCTAGTTTTATCCTCTGAGTCAAATAATGATTATCTCCTCATTCTTTTACCACTTTGGTTTCTTTCAATGTATTCATTAACTATTTCAAGCAGAGTCTCCTGTAGAGCAGGCAGGCTGGATCAAACTTGCTATGTAACCGAGGATCCTGCTGCCTCACAAGTGCTGGGATTTTAGACACGTAGCAATACACACATTTTATGCAGTGCTAGGATCAACAAACACAGAGCTTTTTGTATGATAATGATTTCTTCAAATTTTCTTAACTGTGTCTGCTCTAATAGTGGATTGAGAACACAGAGTCTTGGCTCTCATTTCAATGAATGACTTAACTTCCATATGCCACTCTAGGTGTATTTCATGACTATATGTCCCAGTTGATTTGACCAGAACCCTTCTTCATTCTGTCTCCTAAAATCAGGTATGTGTTCCTATTTTGACCTCTTTTGTCATGCTGTTTGCTCTGCCAGGAAACTCTATCCACTGAACCTGACCATAACAAGCTATATTGCAAAATTTTTATCATGCGGATGTCAACTATGTTCTGGTACTCTCTCTGCAGTCTTCCTATCACACTGATCATGCTGGAAATTGACCATTTCTTGATATGATTGTTTATTACTCATCTGACCCATGTGATTTTAAAAGGGCAACAAGCAATCTACCTTGTTCATCTCGGACACTATCCCAAGCACAGGACTAAGTACCCTGAGATGTTAGTCAAAATTTATTAACCCAATGGTTGAATTAATCCTTTCCTATGCTAATATTCTCAATATTTCTGCAGTCATGCTATCTCCTTTGTTTGGTTCATGTCACCACTTTGAATATGAGAGTGAAATTTATAGGATTGTGTGAAAGGACTGATTCAAGAGCTAAATTCCCCAAACCAAAAGCCAACCCTGACTACCTTCCCTGTTAACTGGAGGTAATTGTGATTTTGAATTAAGAATGACATTTCCAGGAGAGACTACTAACAAGTAAGGAATTTAGAAATCCCATTATCTCAAACACACACCTAATCTCCAGACAGAAATATGTATTCTTAATAAAAAAGTACTATTAAAGTAATACATGCAGAGCATTGACTGTTTAATACCTGATGAACAGAACAATGCAGTCATTAGAAGGAGGGCAATGTAAAATGTTATTTGCTTCACTGGAGTGGTTTACCTTTACTTCAATGACATTACTGCAAAGACAACATAATATGAGGGCTGCAATAGCAATTGCTTTGGATGTATGTAGGGAAAGACAGTTTCAAGTACATAGACTTGGAATTTAGAAGCTATACCAGCCTGCTAAGTTTTCTATTCAGTTGTTATCTAACTATGTCCAAAATATGTATCTCATAAATGAATGACGCAAGAAGGTATTATGCTCTTTGTCTCTACATTTGTAAGATTAACCCTGAGAAACTACGTCATCTCAGCATCAAGAATCTCTTTAGCTGCCATAATGCAATTGTAACACAGTGCAGGAGATACAAAACATCCAAAGACCCACTTGCCACTGTACCATGTGGCACAGGCAAGGAAACATACCCAGAGACCAGCTTGTCTCCACACAGCACCTGTAGGCTGTAGACACACAGAGGCCTGCCGGAAGCCACACCACACACTGCAATCAGGCTGGGGACTCTCCCTGGCTGTGTCACTCAATGCAGCACAGAAGGAGAAAGACACCCAGAGGCCTGCCAGCCAAGTGATCTATCTACCCAGAGTGGAGTCACTATAATATACAAGTATGTTGTGGACACATGTGAGAGAAAGAGAAGACGAAGAGTTTGAACATTATCAAGAGAGTTGGAACTGGAGATACAAAGGTGGAGAGGAATAGCCTGGTGTGGATAGCCAACCCTGCCTCCTGAGGCCAAGTTCAAGACATCCCAACCCTTGATGCAGCTGAAGGGCATGTCTAAGTTCATGGTCATGGCACACCAGGGGTTTGTGTTGATGACTGTGGCTCATATTACCACTGAAGATCATGAAGATATCCCTTGTCTGGGCAGCTGCCTGGGACAACATAGATGTCCAAGGGCTGTGCAGAGCTGTCTCTGCCCTCACTAGCTTCAGCACTCAAAAGAACAGTCCCTGTACCTCACCTGGACAACACAGTGGAGCTGTCCCTGGTGGCAAAGACATGGATGGATGAGCCACCTCCACCCCCAGAGGATGTAAGAGCTGGAAAGTTGATCCAGACTCTCGCAGTCTTCAGCTTTACTGAGAGAGCTGTCCCCACTAGTGATGTAAATGTGGGTGAGCTGGTCTGAAGGCATGGGGTTGGGGCTGCCTTCTGCTGGCTGTGGCATTGGGTAAACTAGCTGGGGCAATGCTGGAGTGCTAGCTACCAAGCTGACTAACTCAGCTATCACCCAGGCCCAGATGCAGTGCTCTGAATTGGCCCACACCAACATTTTCCCTATTTATAAACTGCTGAAGCCTGTAAAGGGATTGGTCCTACAGATCCAAAGCTCCAGGATCTCCAGGATATAGGACAACAGGATATCTGAGAGGAGTCCAATGAGGTCCAGTATTGATAGTGTAGCAGAAGCCAGAGCCCTCGAACCAGACTGAGGACTCATTGCAATGAACGTTTGCAAGTGAGATGTGTGTACAAAATGGCATATTTGTTTTGCTTTGCTTTGCTTTGCTTTGCTTTGCTTTGTTCATTGGGGAGAGGCAGCTACAAGGGCAGAAGGTCTTGTACAAAGGGATGGGGAGATAAGTGGAACTGGGGTACATGATGTGAAATTAACAAAGAATCAATAAAACGTTTTTTAAAAAGAAGAAGCAAACCTGAGCTGAGGTCAGAAAAAACTCTAGTTTCAAAAGATATCTTTTCTCAGTGATACATACTATGTCATTCTTGCTTTGCCACAGAAATACTGGCTTCATCCTCAAGGCCTTACTAATAATAAATAGCTCCTCCAATGACCTCAACATAACTATTTTTTCTCAAGCTGTATTAATATGTATATGTCTCCCCATTGATACCTCTACTATTGGCTAGACGGCAAATATATTAAATCTACAAAAGAGCGCCAGTTTCCTTTCTAAAGATTTATTCATTTTTATTATATATTACATATGTGTGCCTGAATGTATGTATGTATGCCATGTGCTTACTCATGGAAGGCAGAAGAGGGTTTGGATCCCCAGGAACTGGAGCTACAGATGGCTATAAACTGCTGGGTGTGTGGCCGAAACCAAACTAGGTCATCTTCAAGACCTTGCTTCAAGAGAAGCAAGGATTCTTAGCCACTGTGTCATCTCTCCAGGCCTTAAGAATTGGTGTCTAAAATCACCTACACCTTATCATATTAAAGAGGCTCAATTTTATACTCCAGTTGTTTACAGTTAAATAAAAGATTATGTTATCTATGAAAGTCTCAAAAACTATGAAATCCAAATAAGAGGATTGACCAAAGCAGTTAATGTGTAACAACACTCTGGGCATTTATTTTCATAAGCTTCATCAGTTCAATATGTCATTTTCTTCCTAATCAACAAGCAATCAACATTTGTATTTATCTTCCTCCAAAACAGTTCGTGAACCTATCCTGGTAATATATGTTATAGGAAAGAAGAGGGAATACCTGGACTCAGGGCAACCTCAGATAAAGCAAACTACATCATTTGATAGTCTGTGCTATAATACATGTAGTAAACAACTGCTTAGCTTAAAATCCAGACAGGTGTACTTATAGAGTTGTTAGGTGAGATCATAAGAAGGTTAGAACTTTACCTAGAGCCAAGAGAAATCCACAAGCTTTAGAGCAAACGCTACCTAGGAGAACTTCCCGGAACAACCAGAGCCCTGAGCAGGTGCATGTGTGCTCATACCGTTCCTCTACCTCTGGACTTAAACTGGGCTCATTGATAATTTTTTCCAGTCAAATGGCATATCTGTTTTGATAACTATCTCTGGTTACCAAGGTGTGGATGAACCCCAAGCCCAACCATATGCTTGAGTGCTCTTCTCTAAAATAAATGACAGTACGATACTTTAAAAATTAATCTTTATTTTCAAGTTCTTAGCCAGAAAATGTATGTCAGGCTTAAGAAGCTTATTAATACAGTACAGAATTAAAATAAAAAGACTTGCAAAAGTAAGCAACAAAATTCACAAGGAACAATGTAAGGTACATTTTCCTCCAGACTGGAGACATGTGTGGCCAGAATTTATATGGTATTGAAAACTCTAAGTGTTTTAAATCTAAAATGATGGTGTTTAAATTATTGGCTGCTTATCAGCATGAAACACAAAGAACACTGAAGTGTGAGGTTTGTTTTTTTTTTCTTCAAATAAAATCCATCATTCATTTTATAACAATGCCATCATTTATTTTTTTATACTGTACTCCAAGAAATAATTTTGGATTGAGAAATCTTAAAACTAGGTGAGACTAGGAAAGCTGAGCTGGAAAATCAAATGATTAACTTTAAGAAAGTTTCATAGGTATTTAAAGCTTGGGAAAGCTTAATTAAAGTTAATGAATTTAAGACAGGAGTGAAAATTAAAGCAGCAGGAAACATGAAAGAAAAAATACTATTCTAATGAAGGGGAGAAAAACAAAGAGCCACAGAGAACTGATACTAATTATCACTGATATGGAAAGGACTCTGGAAAACGTAGGGAGTGGCTGAAAGTGATAGCAGTCAAGAATGCACAAGAGAAGCAGCAACTACAGAGATATGTAAGATGTAAGTATGCCCTAGACCTTCTGTTCAATTAGAATACTAGTCGTCCATAAGGTTTTTGTTCTTGATTCCATCATAATGGTGACCATGCCATACTTAGCTCTTCACACTCATTCACCATCCTAGCAGTCATTCATTCAACATCTTCACTGTTCTCAGAGTTCAACTCACCATGTCATCTTGCTAAATTCTGTACAACAAGCACCTCTACCCTCATGCTTCATTAGAATAAATCAGCCATCATCCTATGAAATGAAATGGGAAAGCTGTACTTGTACAAAACAATCTGGAACTCAACATGTAGATGACATTTTCTCGGATGTCTTTTTGTGAACATATCTTGGGCATTTGATTTAGTGCTAGTATTTTTTTTTTCTTTATTTTTTTTTTGACATTTTATTTACATTTAAAATGCTTCCCCCTTTCCAGATCTCCCCTTTGGAACCTCCCTCAACCCTCCATCCTCCCCATGTTTCTATGGGGGTATTCTCCCACCCACCCACGCACCCTTGTTTTCCCTCCTTGGCATTCTCCTATACTGGGGCATCTAACACCCTCAGGCCCAAGGGCTTCTCCTCCCCCTAAGGCTAATAAGACCCTCCTCTGTCACACATGTGGCTAGCACCATGGGTCCTTCCATGTGTATTCTTTGGTTGGTGATCCAGTCTCCAAGAACATTGTGAGGCCAGGCCAGTGGACACTGTTGCTCCCTCCATGGGGCTGCCAACTCCCTCAGCTTCTTCAGTCCCTTCTCCAAGTCTTCCATCTGGGACCTCACACTCAGCCCTACAGTTGCTGTGAAGTGACTCTTGGGTATTTCGAACTTTTGGGCTAATAACCACTTATCAGTGAGTACATACCATGTTCATTCTTTTGTGACTGTACTACCTCTCTCAGGATAATATTTTTAAGATCCATCCATTTGCCTGTGAATTTCATGAAGTCATTGTTTTTAATAGCTGAGTAGTATTCCATTGTGTAAATGTACCACATTTTCTGTATCCATTCCTCTGTGGAGGGACATCTGGGTTTTTTCTAGTTTCTGGCTATTTTAAATATGGCTGCTATGAACATAGTGGAGCATGTGTCATTATTTGGTGCTACTAATTTAATTTATTATATGACATTTAAAATCTAAAAGTAATGGAAACCAAATAGCTGGTAGAAAACTGAGAAATATATTTAAATCAAAGAGAAAACATTCAACCCAATATACGTGATTTGAACAACTCCTGGGATAGACATATTTCCAAATATGACATGTAGAAATATAAAGCATTAATATCATACTCTAGAAAAACCGCATTATTTAACTGCACTAATGAAAGCTGTATTGGAGAGTGTAATAGAAATGAGATAGCCTTGGCATTCTCTTCTCTAGAAAACAGATTCTGTACCTAGCCACTTCATTGCAGTAGTAATGGAAAACAAATGACAAATTACCCTAGATAGCCTATCAACCACCAGATTCAGGAATTTCCCACAGAATTCTCAGTACTACAATTCTTTTTGATTAAGTGAGGGGGGAGTTATGAATTATAAAGAAGATTAATAAGCATGGGAAATATCATGAGCCTATGAAAACTAAAGGCTTGGAAATGTGAAAAATAAGAAATGACCTAATAGTACCAATTTAATCATAGGAACTGTTGAAGGGCTATAGTGCCTGTGTCCTCTCTGGAGATCAGAGTGATATGGAATAGAAAGATGGATATAGTAAAAGGCCAGCTTTGACTAAAATGGAAAGTGCATGGTGTTTGGTGTGAGCCCCTCCTCATGCCATCATTTTGGAAGTAAGACAGAGCAAGCTATAAAGGAGACACTAGCTGGGGATCATTTAACAGGTAGGACAGAGTGGGGGTTATCTCTGGATATTATGATGTTTTCTTTCCCAAACAAGCCATGTATTATTCAAAACAAAATAGTAAATTTTTCTGCATCTTAGTGGTATAAAGATTGTTTTTGAAGTACTCACTGGAATAAATTTGTATGCTTCAGTTATCAGCTGCAGAGTTTAACCTCTGGCAGCAGACTAATGTGTTGACCAGGAACTCAAATGAAAAGTGCTTATGCACACAACACAATAGCTGTGATTTAGTAATGTGCATGCAGCAATTTGTATTTACTGAGTGCTACAATGGTTTCTATCATTTATTCTTAGGGACACATTCATGCGGGATTACCTCTATTTCATTATTTAAGTGCAGAAAATGAGGAGGCACAGAGTGGTTAATATGGAGTCCAACAGAGTGAGTAAGGTTTTATCTGTACACTAACACTCAACCTTTGAAAATAGAACAGCAAAAGGAGCCTGAGAGACTCCTTGAACTTAAATACTCAAAGGCACTGGAATATTTCCTTATATGTAAAACCTATATCCTCTCAAACGATTCAGTTACATTTTAGGGAGAAGCTAACTACATTATATTTTTATGATTTATAAATAGAAAATTCTAATCTACTAATTATTATAGCAACCAATATATTTATTATCATTAAAGTTTAAATCATGCAGTATAAGTAATAGTTCTGGAGTTATATTTCTCTCAGTATCTGTTAATGCCAGAAACTCTGGATTTGAAAAGCCATAGGACCACTGGCTAAAGGGAGGGAATGTTTACCTAAACTTAATAGTTAAAAAATAGAAGTTTTCTAAAACTTCTATGCACGTGTAAATGTATTTTGTATGTTGTATAAGCTGAGAAAGCATGAAAGCCCCAAATTCAGAAGTAGTAGAGGCTGCTCTCCCTAAAATGCTGTGTAGGTGCAGGAAATTAAGTTTGCAGTTCATAGAGGAGAAACTCCTCCATGTTCTTCCTTTTGCTCTCTTCTCCCTGAAGTCAGAAACTAAATGCAATTATTTGAAGAGTGGCTAATGCCACAGTGTTTTTTTTGTTTTGATTTTGTTTTTTTTTTTTTTTTTTTTAAAAAAAAAGAAAGAACAACAACTGGGGGCCAAAATTCACCAGACTACTGAGAAAGGATTTAATACAACTAAAGCCTGCGAGTTTGCAAGGAGAATATGTGAAAAATAAAAAGGCAAGGAGAAGCCGGCAGAATGAGTAGACTATATTCTGCTGAGCGAAGTTGATGGAATAATGTGTGCTGAGAACACAATTTCTGAGGGCAGTCCAGGAGCCACAGGCTGAATTATAGCTTACAAAGTAGCAGAAGGCAGTTCCTTGCCGAAACTAAATGTAGAGAACTTAGAATCTACAAATGATAAAGGCATGTCCCTCCAGGGACCAAAGAAAATGATCTGACCTTGAACATGAGGGAGGAATTACCATGAATTACAAATAAGGTGAATCAGTGAGGACAAGCACTGGGTAGACCAGATAAACAAGAAATAAAAGTAAGTCCCCAAATGATAGTCTATGAAGGAACCTAACACAATTTGTCTTAGGTACAGTGCAACTAACACAAGCCCTTAACTAGTGATTCCCTAGACACACAGAACACCTTTTGCCTGGTCTTACAGTCTGCCTGGCTTTTCTGACCTAAACCAACATCAACACTACTGTACATGAAGACCACTTTCTAAGTCAACTGCACTTGATTCAGGAAGAACAATGGAAGACAAGTTCTAAAACACTGAAAAGAAGTAAGGCCAACAATTCTCTATAGTAGGCTCCTTGTAAAAGACTTATATAATCTCCAGAAATATAAGGAAGTTCATGCAATAATTTTTTTTTATATTTATTTTTTTTTGATACTTTGTTTACACTTCAAATGTTTCCCTTTGGAACCTACATTACGTGTGTGTGTGTGTGTGTGATTTTTGTTTTATGTATCAAAATTAATTTAAAAAACTAAGCATTCATAAATTGTACCAAGAACCTGCATGAGCTAGTAAGTATTCTGGTTAAATGAGGAAATGTGAAATTGAACTATGCAAACTAAAAGTAGCTAGAAATTTGAGATAGAGTTGTTAAATGTCTTTGGAGTTGACAGTTTATTGTACTTTTTCTGAATATATATTCAACATGTACATTACAGTGTACTTAGAAACTAGAAGGGAAAGATACAAAGGAGAGAAATACATTCAAACTTAAAATTTTCCACTTAGAAATGTTCACTGGTAAGGTCTTGTATAATAACACAGTTGATTCATCTGCACACCAATGTCCTAATACAAATAAAATTAGGGTTCCAGTGCTCTGTTTGCCCTGGGCAATGCACTGTGAACTTTATATTTTTTATTATAACACATTCTTTTGAATACTACATAACTACTGCTTTCATTTAACCTGTCACTTCAGGTTAAAAACTTAGGTATCCAAATTTACACTATTCTACATACAGTTATGAGCTAATGTCCTTCATTATACTTACATTAATTTATTGATATTTTTTTCTAGTTTTGTTCCATTAATTTTTTTCTGAATAGTATTAACATTGTGTTTATTTTCCTCATGATGCCTTAATCTGTCTTTATGGGTTTTCTGTACACTTAGTGCATTAATCCATCCTCTGCCATATAATTTTAAAATATCATTGACTTGCTCTACTTACAATATCTAATATGAAAAAGCACATTTTTACATAGCTGAATATTTTCCTTCATAACTTTTGTTTTTGGTGTTTGGCTTTGAAAGATAGACTCTCTCCTCTCACCACAAGCCACAAAGTAGATACATTGATTCTTTCCTTGAATAAAGGTTAAGAACACAGGGATTGGAAACCATCCCCAGTGTTCACTTCAATTGTGTGCTCTAATTTGCCTCCACTCTTCTGATATTTAATCTGATCCCTACCTTATTCACTATAAAATGTGATTAATATTAACACTTGCTTCACAGACCAGTGTGGAGCAAATGGAACAATCCATTTAAAATGTACAATTGTAATACATGCTACATCACACAAACGTGATAAATCCTAGATTTTTTAAAACTCCCTAGTACATTCAGACATTACTTTGGAGGAAATGACAAAATTAATCCAAATTTAGTTCATTTAAGTTGTGCCAATGCCACATTTTTAAATAGCATACCTTGTATCCCATTAATTTGCAATATCAACTCCATTACATACTAAATACTTACAGGTGTTTGGATAGATTTCTTGCCTTTTTATTGAAACCTATCGATCTGCTGGGTTTAATGTAACATTGCTACTATATTAAAATCAGTATGGTTGAAGAATGTTTTAATTACTTTCAGTGCAATTATCTCTCCATAATTATTCTTTCTTCAGAAAATACCTTTGACTAATCAGGCTGCCAATATTCATGGTTAAAGTTCCAAGAGGGAATTAACAAAAGTATATGAAAATGTCAGTTCTCTGAAGAGCATTACAAATGTTATTTTTAGGGAAAGTCTAAGGTGAACTTTTCTGCCATAATTAACTTCACCCCTAATCACTTCCTAGGTTTGGGTAAGTGACATATAAAATCACAATGAAAAATATAAATGTCAGTAGAACTTTACAACAACAAAAACATCAAGTTTAAATGCATTCATGTAAAGTATATCATGAATATATTGGATCATATTGGAGAACACAATAAATCTCCTAACTCACTTCAAAATCCCAGCCATGGATAACATCAGACACAGAATGCTAGCTTCCAAGCCCAAGCAAATCCTCCTTTATCTGTAATCATGAAGCAGATGAAACCAAACATCTACAGTCTAAGAAAGGACTCACGTGCCAATGTTTTGGATAATATCTGTCCAGAGTATAAAGTTTTCTGTTAGACTTGGCTTTTCCTACTCATTTCCCTCTCCTTCCTTTTTTTTTTTTTTTTAATAATTTTTAAATTATTTTTCTTATCTTAATATAATACAGGCTGGACCCAATGTCATAATTCCTAATTTCAATTTAACTATACAGCACAATTAATTAAAGCAGCATGCTAAAGTCTCAAAAGAGAGACTCCCAGACTAAGACAGTGAGGTGAACATCCCGGAAAGAAACCCATGCAGATACAGTCATTCGATTTTCTCCCATGGAACTTCTAATATGCATCACTCAGTTAGCCAAGCACTCCACCTTCTAATGAGAATGATGAAAGAGGAAAAAAAGCAAATAGGAATTGTTTAGCAGATTGTTTTAAATCAATATATACAGTTGTTGTTAGAAAAATAAGTATCTTATTTTTAGGAAACATAATCTCTGAAATAATGTCTCTCTTATTATAAAATATGAAATTTACAAAAAATAAAAACTGTGCTATCAATCACGTTTATATAAGGCAAATTAGATCAGTACCCTTTTACATGTATCAAATTCAATACTTGATGATGTGTTAAATTCCTGTTTAAATTCTCCACCTAAGTCCAATAATAAAAACTGAATTTTTATTTTCAGAAATCTGATAACTTCCCTTTTGAAAACTTTTTATTTTTGAGAATTTCAGACCTCTGTATGATGAAATACAATCATACCCCCATTTCCACTACCATTCTCTCTCTCTCTCTCTCTCTCTCTCTCTCTCTCTCTCTCTCTCTTTCTTATATCACTAATCCAATTATTGCTGCCTTTATATGGTGTCGAGCTGTCCACTGGATCATGGAAAATCTTCTAGGAGCCACATCTTGGGACATGGAGATGACCTATCTCATCTATGTTAGATTTTTTTGACTCACTTTATGTTGTGCAGATTTTGTTAAGCAAACTACAATGGCTGTGAATTTGTTACTGTGATAACTTTGTCACGGAAAGAAGAGAGCATTGCATACCACTCCCAAAAATGGGTATGGTAACTCATGTCTAATTCAAGCACTTGGGAGGAAGAGGCAGGCAGATTTCTCTGAGTTTGAGGCCAGCCTTGTCAGCTTAGGAAATTTCAGGACACCCAGAGCTATATAGTGAGAACCCATCTCATAAATTTTAAAACAATAAATGGAAAGAAATCTTCTTAAATATGTAATTTTAATGTCACATTGTCTTCACGGTAGCTTGTTTTATGCCCAATTTCCTATTCAATGTTTTTCAGGTTTTTATTTTGTTTGTTTGTTTGTTTGTTTGAATACAAAAGTTAAGATAACTTTATGAGGTCAGACAAGGCAGCCATGAAGACTGAGCTGCCTGACTGGTATGTATGTGCCAGGGGCCTTGTTCCAGTCTTGTTCTCCTTTTGTTGGTGGCTCAAATTCTAAGAGCTCCCAGGGCTCAAGATTGTTGAGTCTTTTGGTCTTCCTGAGGGTTCCCATCTACTTCACAGTCTTCACTCCTACCCCCATCTCTTCCATAAAAGTCCCCAACTGCCATCTAAACTTGGGCTATGAGTATCTGCATCTCTTTCAGTCCTTTGCTGGACTTTCAGAAGGCAGTTGTGCTAGGTTTCTGTTTGCAAGTATCACAAAGTAACATTAATAATATCAGAGATTGATGCTTGCCCATAGGATGGGCTTCGAGTTGGGCTGGTTATTGGTTGGACCTTCCTTCAGTCTCTGCTCCATTCCTGAATTTCTTTAGACCGAACAAGTTTTGGATCCAAAGGTTTCTGGGTGGGTTGGTGTCTTCATTCCTCCACTAGAGGACCTGCCTGGATACAGGAGGTGGCCTCTTCAAATTCCATGTCCCCACTGTTAGGCATCTTGTTGAAGGTCACCTGCATTGACTCCTGGAAGCCTCTCTTATCCCAGGTCTCTGGGACTTGCTAAAGATTCTCCCCTGCTCCCCATCCCTGGCAGCTGCATTTCCATTAATTCTCCTTGCCCTCTGGGCCTCCCTTCTCTCCCTTCTTCCCCTACCTGATCCTGCCTCTCCATTCCCCTCTTCCACCTATATCCCTCCCTTCTATGACTGTTTTGTTTTCCCTTCTAACTGTGATTTAGAGGATGCACCTAATTAGACCCAGACTTGGTATACCAGGGTAGAGAGATACCCAGGAGGAGCAAACTCTCTCAGAGGAGAAGGAGATGGGGGGAGGGACTCTGTGAGGGAGAAACCTGGAGGAAGAGCAGGGTTGGGGATGGAAATAAATAAATAATAGAAATAAATAAATAGAAATGAAAAGAAAAAAAATAAATATATGTCTGTATTTTTTTAGTCACTTTATTTCTGATATGGAGCAATGCTATAGATTTCATAGAAATAAATGAGATACTGAAATTCTGTGGACTAAAACAGCAGATAACTTTATGATAATTTTTGAAAGGGTATTATTATTAGCTTTTAAAATGCCAGCTCACATTTCTGTTCTACCTCGTTCTTACTTCACAATGAACAATTTCAACAATTCCTAAATTCCTCCCAATTCACATTTGTGTGGCAGATTTATTTTTTATTTGTTATTTTATTTATTTACATTTCAAATGTGACCCCCTTCCCGGGTTTCCCCTCCTCAACCCTCCTATCCCATCCCCTACTCCCCTGCTTCTATGAGGGTGCTCCTCCCCCACCCACTCCCACAACATGGCCCTAGCATTCCCCTACACTGGAGCATCAAGCCTCCACAGGACCAAGGGCCTCCCTTCCCATTGATGCTAGATAAGGCCATCCTCTGCTACATGTGCAGGTAGAGCCATGAGTCCCTCCATGTGTACTCTTTGGTTGGTGATTTATTCTATGAGAGCTCTGGGGATGGGGAGTTCTGGTTGGTTGATATTGTTATTCCTACGAGGAAGGCTCTCATAGAGCCTCTCAGGGGACAGCTATATCAGGCTCCTGTCAGCAAGCACTTCTTGGCATCAGCAATAGTGCCTAGGTTTGGTGTTTGCAGATGGGATGGATCCCTAAGTGGGGCAGTCTCTGGATGGCCTTTCCTTTCCTTCAGTCTCTGCTCCACTCTTTGTCCCTTCATTTCCTTTAGACAGGAACAATTCTGGTTTAGGGGAAATTATTTTCACTTTTGCTGTGAATTGAGGGACAGTGAAGAAAAATGTAAAACAGCTACAAGGGACTCGCATAGTAGAAGTTTAAAGAATAGACTGAATTGAATACATAGTGAGGAGAGCAGGCTTTCAAAGTTGCTTTGGTCTTCAAGTAAGTGAGAAGCAGTAACTGACAGAACAGGGAAAGGCTTCGTGTGAGCTAATGACTCAACAGTTGACTCACCAGTTCTGTAGTGGAGCCTGTAGAAGCCAGGATGGCAGCTGTCAATGTCCCAATGAAAGATGAAAACATAACAGACATTCAGGAATGTGGAGAAAACTTAAAAGAATGATTGGATGACAAGAAAGCAACTTCTATTGTTCTCCCACAAACAATTCAGTAACAAGAAAATGCTAGGAGGGCAAATCTAAATAGCCCAGCAGGACTGCCCAATGACCACATATGTCTTAGGGATTTATACCAATTCATACAAATGGTACAAGAAAAAGTGGGAAAGGGAAAATGTTAATTTCAATAGAAGAAATCTAATGTCATAGGTAAGTTAAGATAGCTTGATTAATATATATAAGAGGAAACTATCCTCCCTTTAAGGAGTTTCATAAATATAAGAAAAACCATGAAAGCAATTATCATTTTGATCATCATGGATGTTACCAAATTAGGAAAACAGTTAAAGAGTGAGGTATGGAGTTTCTTTCTTCTCTGGCAGACGGCAATAATCAGTTCATTCCTGAAGCCAGTGACATGAAACAAGTCAAGTCGAAATGGCATTTTCTAAAGAAAGACTCTTATCCAGGCTTGCCTACAGATCACCATGCATCCTATTTTACCCCAAGTAAGCCTGGCTTTGATCTGCTTTCTGCCAAAATTATTGATCAATATCTACTTCATTTTTAAATTTACCATTATTAGCATACTGACTAATGTGGTCATCTTTAACATAAATCAGCATGCCAAGAGCACTGAACAATTTTGCATACTCTGTGCATAATAACATAAGCAGTGCTGCAAAAGTGGAGATGAGCACATGTTTTCACTTTCAAAATTTAAGGATGGAATTTTTGCCATATCTAGAGTAAATATAAACTTATAAATATAAAAAAACTATTATGACTTTTTTATTACTTTGAGAAGGGAAGAAGCCACCAAACACCTGCTTTAAACAGTTAGGTAAAATTTCCTTATCTTCTTCATCATGAGTTCTAGAGGTAGATTAGGGGTGAATTTCTACAGGATGTCAAATAAAAATATCAATAATGTTATAAATAAAGATGGAATATGGTACACTATATTGTAATAAAGTTGCCTATTTCTCTCTTTTTTTTTTTTGATACTTTATTTACATTTCAAATGTTTTCCTCTTTCCAGATCTCCCCCTTGGAACCTCCCTATTCCCTCCTCCCTCCCCCTTCCTCTATGGGGGTATTCCCCCACCCACCCAACCACCCACTCTTGTCTTCCCTCCTTAGCATTCTCCTATAGTGGGCATCTAACACCCTCAGGCCCAAGGGCCTCTCCTCCCCCTGATGGCTAACAAGACCCTCCTCTGCCACATTTGTGGCAAGCTCCATGGGTCTCTCCATGTGTATTCTTTGGTTGGTGATCCAGTCTCCAGGAGCATAGGTGCTGACTGATGGTCACTAATATGCAGCATAAAATTTATCTTTTGTGCTGTTCTTTGCAATTTGCTTTTCTCACCAAATTTAATTAAAGCATGTTGATCAAAGTCACACCTGATGCTTGACAATGGCACACACTGAGATGACAGAGTCAAGATTCAAAGTTATTACATTAGTTTTGAGAAATATGCCAAGCTTAAAAATATAACACTTCATGGTGGAAACTAATGTCACAGATAGCACTTTGTTTCCAAATCCCAGCTGCAAAAACAAAAGATAGAAGTTTATATGGGAGCATTTATGAAAAAGAAATATAAGTCTTTTTGACAGTAACTGTAGTGTGGCATCCACAGATGCATTCATATCCACTATAAGAGGTCATCATGCTAACAGATCAGTTCTTTAACCTATCTTGACATACCCTATATGTGCTATTCTATCAGTCTCACTGTAAACTGTATAGTACCAAACTAGAAATAATATACATAGTAAGTAGAAAAAATGAGTTATAGAAGTTATTTCCAAAGTGTTTTAAAAACAACAAAAATAATAGTGTTTGAAAATTAGAATATATTCAACTCAATTGTTGTCATATCTCATCTTGGAAAAAGAGACAGCATGAAGTCTGTCTGCCCCAATTACTCATGTGGCTATTCACAAAATAATAAAGTACTTTAATAGACTCTGCATTATGCTTCTTGGAGAAAATGATGTTACCAATGTGTCTCCATATGGTCTATTAAGCAAAACTTTTATAATAAGAATTTCAGAGTATATATATTCTAAAGTTTTCCTATCACCTAATAATAGCAAAAGTAATAAGCAATAGTTAATAATGGTTCAGACAAGACCAATTACTAGTGCAAAGCACTTTCTTTTCAAGGTACTTTCCACATTTTATTTAATCTAATTCTCAAAACTTACAATTCTTCTATTATACAATTATTCCCACTTTAGAATTAAGATAACTGAATCAGAGAGTTTTATCCAAGTCCATATGGTAATAAGCATAAATTTTTATCTATCTGGGATGAGATCTGAATGGTACTGTTTGTTGATAGCTATGGTTAAGGGGAAAGATTGATGAACTGGTAGAACACATTCAAAGGCAGAGCTTAATTGTGTTGCTAATACGGATTGTTTTAAAATTTTTAATAGCTTCCAAAAATATATCTTGAAGTAGATTGGTATGTGTGTGTCTGGGGGTGTTTTTGTGTTCTCCCTCCGTAATCTTAGAAGAAAAAAAGATGTCTATTCAGAAAAATTAAAAATAGAAAATATATTACTTTGGAGTGGATTAAACCAAAATTTCATAAAGTTGCTACAATGCAAAACCATGGCTTCTGGGAAATAGATTAAGAATCTGATACCTGAACTCTACAGAACAAAATTAAATATATACCTATTGAAGAAAAAAAAAGAAATCAGACGATATAATTTGGCTTTTAAGACCTGAAGTAGAGATCTGCAAGCATGGATGTTGGGTAAAGACTCTTGATTAATGCTACAAATATGGATACCAAACCCTGCTTTAATATTTCATAGCACAATAGCTGGGTCTGTCTGTGTGAACCAAGGGCACACTGTCAGACAACCTCCAGTCAAGAAAAGAATCCATCACAGCAAAGTTCAGAAGAGAGCAAGGTGTGGCAGTGAGAAGCAGCAATTCACACTACTGTGCTCCTCTTTGGCTGCTGCTGGAATCAGAGTCACACCATAGGTCCACTGAATATATCTCTACTGCAAGCATACTTCTACAATTCATAGAAAAGGATGAAATGGACTCAGGATATTTAGAGGTATCTAACCAGGTGTGCCCCGTTAAGGTGTACGCTATGGCAAAGATTTTAGAAAATTATATGATATCACTCAAAATACAAAGGAGAAATTATGAAGATAAGATTGCCAAGAAAATGCATGATTGGCCATGCTTCTACTTCTTTACTGAGAGGAGAGGGAGCCTGGGATACCTGAGAATATAGTATGGGTTGTTATACTTGTTTTCAGTGAACAAGCTCATGCTTGAAAACTTGTCATGCTAGATCCTGAGTTTTAGTACCTAACAACATTATTTGTCAGTTTGTGTATTTTATTCCCTCTAAATGTGCTACTCAGAATTCTAAGACTCGGAAAGTATATCTTGACATGAAACTCAAGTATACAGTACCCAGAAGGAGGAGGCTATGACCGCTAAGAGTCTTTCCAATTCAGAACCTTCAGTTTTACGAAGCACTCTTGGAAAGTATGGCTTGTTATTAATATTTCTCCTAATCTTAGCTGGCACTCTATTAGCCCTTTCACTGATGCTGCAATGTGAACCCAGAACTTAAATGTATCTGTATAGACCTTTGTCCTCTACACTATTAAAACATCCAGTGAGATGTGGACTGCACTAGAGTTGAACATCATTTCTACCTAACTCAAACACCACAGTTCAGTCACTTCTTATTCTTACTTTGCTTTTCAACTCTGTGGTCCCTTGTCATTTATTTTCTTTCTTCCTTCATGCTACAGATTCAGAAAAGACCATTCTCTGACTTTCCTTCCCTGCTTACCAGAGATCTCAAAATCCCCAGGAAAAGCTGGAGTAGATTTATGGCTATCAGAATCTGGAGGACTGAGGGATAAAACAGGCATTGTGGTTTCCCTTGTCATAATCCTAAAATGAGCACAATTACTGTCTCTGTGGTTTATCTGAGATTTGTTCTTGCTTATGTGGGATGGCATGTTATCTTCCTGAAGTGAGTATTCACATCCCTGTGTGACCTATAGAATTGCTCGCTAAATTTTTATCTAAACTTTACATACTTCAGTAATTCCAGGTTCATGATATTTCTTATGTTCAGTTATACTGGTCAGTGGATCAAACTAGTTTTAAGAAACTTCCATCCACTACGAACTATGTTAGATATTGGAGAAACAATTTTTCTGGCTTCTAAGAACGTCCTCATTTTAAAAAGTATGTGAGCTAATATAATTATAGTAATAAAAGGAACTGCAATTGGCTAAATCAACTCAGACTTAGACTTTAGGAAAAACCAGCATTTGTTTATTGTAAGCTGCTATGACAAGAAAGGCTACCCAGCCAAATATCTAGCCAGTTTAAGAGGTGAAAATGACCTACAAATGCCATTGATTTGTAAATACCTAAGAAAGAAGGTATCTTACAGGAAGAAAATCACTGAGTAAACAGTAAGTGGGTGCTCACAGTTTCTTTTCCCAGGAAGCAACCTGTGATGATGGACAGGGAAAGTGTCCTCGGAGCCTTTGCATTTATACTTCTGACACTCCAGTAGTTATCTAGCCCTGAGGAGTAAGACATATTAGACCCTGCTCCTTTCTTTCATACTCTACCAGTCTTGCCAGCACCCAATCCAGAAGTTAAGGAATCCCTAATCCTCTTGCTTACATCACACACCTCCCCTAACCTGTGAACACATAGTGTAAACATGAAAGAGGTCTCTGGACTCTCTGCTTCTAGAGTTCATCATTCAACATGTTCATCCCAAACAGATATGTAATAGGTCTTTGGTCCTCTGAGCCATGAGTCAAATTTTTTAACCTGTGTATACTCCTGCTGGTGAAGCTAGGGAAGCATGCCCCATCACCATAACCAATACAAACTTCTACTGCTGGGTGTGCTCTCTGACCAGAAAAGCAAGATAAGATGATCCATGTATACATGCTAGATATGCCTATGTTATTCACACCCCCAAGCTTGTGATTTAGACCCTAACCTTGACAGCATACTCTCACAATACCTAGCAATTCCTGGCCAGAGGGCACACTATACTGCTATCCCCATTAAAACCTCCCATCACACAGAACTGATCTCACTACAGAGCTGAGACCATCTTCAACTATCATATACATCTCAACACCACATCTCTCCACAGTTAAATTTTAAGCAACAATGGACCAGACACATCTCACAAAGCAGAGGGAATCCAAGTATAGAACAAATGCTCATTCAACTCAGGTGTGTTAGACTGTCTAACAAATTTTCTTCATATGGGCAAATCCCAGTGTACAAGCACTAATACCATGACAGTTCAAGATAAAATAACTCTACCCAAAATTTCCAGTTCTCCAGCAATGACAACCAATGATGATAGTTTAGATGAAGTCAATGAAATACAAACACTAGAGAACTATTTTTAAAATTAATAAAACAAAAGATTGATTCTTTGAAAGAATAAACAAGATTCACAAATATTTAGTTAAATCTACATAAAGAAAAGAGAAGGCCCAGATTAATAAAATCAGTGATGAAACAGAGATACTACAACAGATATATATCAATTAATTCCAGAAGATTGTAAGGATACATTTGAAAGATTAATATTTCACTAAATTTGAAAACCTAAAAGAAATGGATAAACATGACCTAAGAAAATTAAAACAAGAATAAACAAACAAAAAATTTAAGTGTATACAACTAGCAAAGAGACTGAAGCAACAACTTAAAAATAAAATCACACCACCACAACAACACTAATAACAACAACTAGATAAAATTACCACTACAATCTAAAAAGATTCTATGAAGTGAAGAAAGAGGAAATGGGTCTGAAATCTTTTTATGAAGCCAGCACTACACTGACAGCTAAACAAGATAATGACTCATACACAAAAAAGAAAATTATAGATCAATTGCTCTGATAAACATTGACAGAAAACTTCTCAGTAAAATACCTGTAACCTGAATACAAAAAAGCAAGCAAACAAACAAACAAACAAAACACATTAAAAATATCACTCACTTTATTCCAGACATGTAAGGATATTTCAGCTAAGTAAATCAATAAATGTAATTTACCATATAAATGGACTCAAGGACAAACATCACATAATCATCTCAATAGGAAAAGGAAATGCCTTTGACAAATTCAGCATCCCTTCATGATAAAAGTCATAGACACTAGGGATACAAAGAAGATATTTTAACATATTAAAGGCTGTATTCAACAAGCTTTTAGTCAATGTTGTACTAAACAGAAAAATCAAATCATTTTCACTAAAGTTAAAAAAAAAAAAGAAGAGATTGTCAACTCCCCTTATGCCCTTTCCACTTAGTGCTTAGTGATAAAAAATAGATAAGAAAGTCAAAGCATCCTCATTTGTAGATAATAATTCTGTAGATAAGAGACCCTAATGACCTCACCAGATAATTGCTTCAGCTTATGGATGCTTTCAGCAGAGTTACAGCATATAAAATTAGCATACAGAAATCTGTAACCTTCATATATACCAATGACAAACAGAAAAAAAAATTTAGGAAAACAATCTTATTCATAGTAGCCTCAAAATAAGTTGAATGACATGAGCATAAGCAAGGAGGTAAGAGATCTATACAATGAAAAATGCAAGACCACTAGATAAAGAAATATAAGAAGACACTATAAAATGGAAAACACCTCATGTTCATAGATTTGCAAAATTATTGTAAAAATGACCACCCTACCAAAAGCAATGCACAGGTTTAACAGAATCTCAATCTAAAGAGCAACTCAATTCTTCATAGAAGTGAAAAAAGAAGACAATTCAGAGTTCACTTGAAAACACAAAAATCTCACAGAAACAAATTCTAAATACTAAGAATAGTACTGATAATGGAAGTACTATTCAGACTTGATAGAGTCCAGGTGAGACAGTGAGGAGAGAGAGACAGAGACTGAGACAGAGAGAGAGAGATATGAGAGAGAGAGAGAGAGATGCACAGGGAGAGACAGAGGCAGAAGGTGTTCCTTAAATTTGTGACTTTAAGTAGGATAAACACACTCTAGTGGATGGCCACATTCTCATAAGTATATGGACAGCACAAATTGGAGTCAATGGGTTGTTAATTTTTATAAAAATACATGAAGTTGTGGGCAGTAGAGTGGAGGACACAGATCTAAGATTAGTTATTTCAGGGTAGGACTTGGGGTAAAGATGACCAAAACACACTATGTAAATTTCTCAAAAAAAATTTAAAAAGATTGTTGGAAGTATTATCATGTCTAATTTCAAGATGCCTTGAAGAATATTAATAACACAACAAATTATTGTCACAAAATAGACACAGATCAATTTAATTCAATCAAATATAACTGAATTAAATCAGAGGACCAAGATATAAAGCCATGCAAAAATCCCTGATTTTTGTCACAAAAGCCAAAATTGCATGCAAGAAAAAAAGACAGCTTCTTTAACTAATGGCACTGTGGATATTAGATAGCTGTATGTAGAGGAAGAATTACATCTATTAACTCCAAACAGATTTATAACCTCAATATAAAACCTAAATCTCAGAACTGGTAGGAGAAAAACAGAGATATACCGGAAGATACAGACATAGGTAAGGACTTGCTAGATATGACGTCAGTTACTGGAGGAATAAGGCTAACAACTGGCAAGCTGGATTTCATTAGGTTAAAAAGTTTCTATACAGCAATAGAACTGCCAGTGCACTTGACAGAGAATTAATATCTAGAATATATCAATAAGAATAAAATATAGAAAAATTTTAAAAAAACAAAGCCATGGGCCCAGAAACTGAAAAATTATACTTTAGGACTTATTTTGTGTGTGTCTGTTGGTGGCTATGTGCACAAGAGTGCAGGTGCCTTCGAAGACCAGAGGTATTGGATCCATTGAGTTGGGGTTACAGGAAGCTGTGGACTACTTTACATCTGAGCCATAAACTAAATCATCTGGAAAATAAGCAAGTGTTCTTAACTGTGAAGCCACCACTCCAGCCTCTCAAATTAGAGCTATTAATGGTTAATAAATTTTTAAAGTGTTCAACTGTCTTCCCATAAGGAAAATACATCTGTGCCCCAGGAAGGCTGGGCTCCATCTTCAGCTCATAGCAGAACTTGATAATGTTGTAAGCATTGTCTACCTGTTTTAAAAGCATAAAAGATGCAAGGTTGAATAAACCAGGGAGAACAGCTGAGACAAGGCAGAGTTTTAGAAATGCAATCCAGCAACGAGGCACTGAGAGGCCATAGCATAACCCTGAGACAGTGAAACATCAGTCGTAATGGAGCCCACAGGATACTGGAGAATCCAGCACCATAGAACATCTGCCAAGAAAGCTGCAGATGTGTGGGGGAGCCATTTTAAGCTTACGAAGCTAAATGTGTTTCAGTTGGCAAAGCCAGAGAGAGTAATACCTATGTCCTTTGGAGCCCAGCTCACTGTTTGATAGGCTCCAGTACTGGACAAGTAGTTAGAGTATTTCATTTTTCTATGTTTGATTTAAGGTTGCTTTGATGTGGATGTTTTATTGCCCAGTTCTCCTCTTTCAGTATAATATTGTATGTAATCTGTGCCATTATGTTTGAAAGTATTTTTTCATTTTATAGAAATTCATAGTTAATATTTTAATACAATAAAATTTTTAAGACTTTGAGGATGTGGGATAACAACATACAGGTTAAAGTAACATGTTCGTGGACAAACTGACAAAAGGTAAAGCTGTAATGGTGGCTTTGTCAATCTCATATGATCTATAATCATCTGATGTTGCTATGAGGAACTGTTTTGATTAGGTTGGCCTATGGGCATGTCAGTGAGGAATTGGTGTGGCTATGTGAATTGATGTTACTCAACCTACAAGCAAGTAGCATCATTCCCTGGGTTTAACTCCCAGACTTGTTTAAAAGCTACGGGCTTAGCTTAAATAAACATGCGTGATTCTATCTCTATGCTCTTGAAGACAGATAAAACTATCCTAGCTGACTTGACTACTATAACTTGTGAGCTGAATATAACCCTTTCTCTTAAAGTTGCTTTTCTCAGGTGTTTCTGTTTGTTTCCTTTATCACAGGAACAAGATAAAACCTAAGATAAATGTGGGAGAAAAAGAAAACAGGAGTATTGTAGAGAGGAATTCAAGCAGGGGTATGAAGGATGAGGGAGACCGGGGGGCAGAAGGGAATGAAGGATGAGGAAGACCAGGCTACAGAAGGGAATGTTAACTGAAACGAAAGAGCTACCAAACAGTAATATGGAAACACACTACTTGTAAGTTGATTAAAAATAAATACAATTTAAAATAGTTATAAAGAAAAGAAATGCATGCACCCGCACACACATACACACACACATACATGGCATGGCTGCATAATGCTACTCCTTGAAGTCATTATTTTATCAAAAAAATCCCAGTTCCAGGTATGCAATATTTCCATAAGTCTTATGGGTCAGGAAGTGCCAGAGGCCACCAAACAATTTAAGATATTGGAAAACACTGTTAGGATACTGGGGATATAAAATACCATAGTTATCACAAAGCTGCTATTCTTGCAAACTACAATGCCATCTTGCCAGGCAAGTTGTGCCAACTATTTTAATAGTGGCACAGATATTATAGGGTAGCAAACTGTTCCAGAATTGAACTGGAGGTCCATTGCATAGGAGGGTACACATACCTCTTTAAAACCAGTCAGTTTTTACCCACCCCATAAACTATAGCTGAGGAAATCAGAGATCTGAAGGTAAAACTCACTATAGTTGTAGAGCTAAATTGACATAAGACAAACTACAGTCCAAACATTTATGTTTACATCTGTAGAAAAATCCTATTCTCATGCATGAGGAAGCTTCTCTTTGCAGATGAATGGCAGAATAGAGAGACTCTGGCTGTCCAAGATACTTAGAATGAACAATGGTTGAGTCCTTTGTCCTAAACAGGACATTTATAACACCTTCTTTAAGGCTCAGGCAATACTGCAGAACAAGGTGTGCAAAAACTTAAGATCTACAAGACAGGGAGAAGTGTTGTAAAATACTAACTTCAGACGTATTCACAGCCATCCGAAGCAGTAGTTGCTGGCATTGGACTTGTGGGATAGGTTTTGGCAGACAAGTACGGATCTGCTAGGGTTTCATAGGGCCCAACTCTACCTGATGTACTTGATGAACTAGTAGCTAAGGGCCAATAATTGTTGGAATGAAATTCAGAGCCTTCAGAATTTATGAAAATGGATATTTCTAAATCTGCTACAATACTGAAAGTATAATTTAGACCAAAGGATCACAGAACAAAACAAAAGGCATGAATGTGGGAAGGGAACTTGCATAGAGGAAGGGAAGATGACAGAAGAGGAGAAGATAGAGAGGAGTTGGTAATATTCAACAGCATGCACTATACACATGTATGAAACTTAATTGTTAAACCAGAACTCCAATGTCATATTAGAAACAGCCTTGTATGCACATCTGAAAATCATTAGTGAAATTAAACCTTCTACTGTGAAGTTTGAGCATGCCTGTGGTCCTAGCACTGAAGAGGTAGAGAGTGAGGCAGGGAAATCCGGAATCTATCCGTAGTGTTGTAAAGCTTCCCAGGGCAGCTTTTCATGTCACTTTCCCAAGATTTTATTCACTTAACCTTCCCTATTTAATTCAGTAAACATTTGTTCTCACCAATATCTGTGCTAGAACTAGAATTTTAAAAAATAAGGAAGCATGTTTCCTCTCCACGTGGGGCTTTTAGTCTGCCAACACAAGTTTAATATTCATTAATGTTCAATATTTCATTTTCATACCAAGAAAATGATCACATAAAATATACTTGCTGTAAGGAATCCATCCCAGATGGATATTCCATATACTATTATATTTGAAAGCACGAACAATTCAAGAGTAAAAGCTTGATTTCCCTTAGATCTGAAGTGGTAAATGGGGATACATTACATGAAAATTAATAAAGAATTCTTAAGACATAAGCAATTCTAAAAAGATCTCATAGTGAAATATCCTCCTACTAATGAAGCAACTGATATCAAGAGGAGGAAGGAGCTTTTCCCAACAAACTTGACTGGTGAATCACCACATGCCAGGCAGCCAAGTAGAAGCTGGAATCCCAGTGAGGAATAGCAACCACATTACTCTGCTGTAATTAAAAATAATAATAAAAGTAATATTCTAGTCTTTGGGGACATAGAAGAAGAATATCTTTAGAGAGTATAGAATAGGTTTATGAATCCAATCTGTACATTCAAATGCCATATCTCTTCCAGGTCTTAAAGATTAGTTAGTGAATACTGGCATTGTCATAATTGCATAACTAGTAAGAGACACAAGTGGAATGATCGAAGTGTTTTTAAGCTATGATTGGCATATGTTTTGTGATGGAAAGTTCCCAACTAGTGTTTTTGTCAGAGTATACTGACAGGGGGACTGAAAGTAGAGAATTATCTCCTTAATTTTTAAGTTTGCCTCTGGTTTTGCTATCTAGTCAGCATATCACTAATTCAAAATTTATATATGTATGTATGAAATATATAATATTTCCTTTCATTAAGAGGTATTTGTAATAATAACATGTTGTCATTACATAATAACTAAGACTTGCTTTTTAACCGTAATATATCTTTAACGGGTTAAAATTGTTAGATCATTTTATTTTACAACTAATAATATAAAATTAATTGAACACAGTATATTAGTATATATTAGATGAATGTACATTTTTATAATGATTTTTCATCAAGTCTTCCATTGCCATATGATTTAACTGTTAAACCATGCAAAGGAAAAATTTTGATTTATAATTTTTATATTTAACCTGTTTGTCATAAATATACACTCATTATTACAACCTGTCTGTCTTTTTGATTAACTTTGCTAGTAATGTGGCTTTATTAGGAGGATGCCAGAATAACTAACCTTATGTTGTTTTTCAAAAAACATGTGTTGACTCTGTCTTTTAAGCACTATTTACTTAAGGTACATTTCTGGTAACAAGTAATGCATCACTCAATAATAGTACACATAAACAGACACATACACACACATACACAGAGAGAGAGAAGAGAGAAGAGAGAGAGAGAGAGACAGAGAGAGAGAGAGATGAGTTACACAATTATTTTTAATTTTTTCTATGATATAGCTACCTAGCAAACAAAATATCAATATCTAATTTTCTGAACCTTAAATATTTTGGAAATGTTGGGGAATGGGATGTAGGTTCAGAAAATAAATGGCTATGAAGTCAGTTCTTTTACTTCTTAAATTTCTATATTTATAATTACTCAACTATGGGTTCTTGTCCTTCATACTAATGTGGAGAAACAAGCTCTCCTACACATATCACTACCTGAGTGTTCTTCACAGATATCTCACAACTTAACAAAAATTGGTTTGTACTTGTAAGCAGTGGCATCATCATCTTATTTCTCAGCTAGGAGCAGCAATAGAGAGTTATCCATCCTCCATCTTCTCATAGATTCCCCATTCTGGAACCCAGTCACAGTGTACTGCATGTAAAATGACTGAAGACCTACAGGTAGCATTATTAATATTTGTCATATTAACATAATATTGAAAATCATCCCGCGTGTACTGTGCACACATTGTGCCCAGCTCCTTGCCTTTACCATTAAAGAGGAAAGTTAGAATAGTAAAAGTTGATGGTTTTCCTCCAAACTGAACCAAACATCTGTGAAAGAACGGGAACCTATGATCACTAACAATTATGCAAAATATTAAGCATAGCATTGAAACGAATTGCCTTTTAATTACTTAATATTTTTAGAGATGGATACATGAAGGAGCTTGTATAAACATTCTGTTATTAAATATCTGAAATAAGTTCAAAAATGGAGTTGTTGTCTCATTGTTTCTGAACTTTCAGTGAATGAGTAGTTGGTTTCCTCTCCTTTTTAAATTTTTTTTTAAATTTTATTTATTTACATTTCAAATATTATCCCCTTTTCCAGTTTCCCTTCTGAAAATCCCCTATCCTATTCCCCCTTACCCTGCTTCTATGAGGATGCTCACCCACCCACCCACTCCTTCCTCACCCCTAGCATTCCTAAACCCTAGGGCATCAAGCCTTCACAGGACCAAGGGCCTCCCCTCCCATTGACGCCAGATAAGGCCCCTTCAGTTCCTTCAGTCCTTCCCCTAACTACTCCATTGGAGTCCCAATTCTCAGTCATGGTTGGCTGTATTGGGCAAGATCTGTCAGATCCTCTCAGGAAACAGCTGTATCGGGCTCCTGTTAGCAAGCAATTCTTGGCATCCGCAATAGTGTCTGTTTGTGGGATGGATCCCCAGGTGGGGCAGTCTCTGGATGGCCTTTCCTTCAGTCTCTGCTCCACTCTTGGTCCCTGTATTTCCTTTAGACAGAACCAAGTCTGGGTTAAAATTTTGGAGATGGGTGGGTGGCCACATCCTTCAACCAGGGGAACCATGCCTAACCTCTGGATATGGGTTCGACAGGTTCTCTCACCCCTTTGTGAGGTATTTCAGCTAATGTTATCCCCATGGGGTCCTAGGAAGCTCTTGCTTTTCTGACATCTGGGACTTTCTGGTTGCTACTCCCTGTTACCCATCCCCCATTGCTACACACCTCTGTACAATTTCCTGACCCTCCATATATCTCCTCCCACACCTGATTCTTTTCCTTTTTCCCCTCCCCTTATTCTCTTCCTCCCAAGTCCCGCCCACCTTCTACTTCCCTTGATTATTGTTTCCCCCCTTCTAAGTAGGACTGAAGCATCCACTCTTTAGTCTTCCTTCTTTTTGAGCTTCATGTGGTCCATGAGTTGTATCACGAGTTTTCCACTCTCTTTGTCTAATGTCCATTTATCAGTGAGTACATACCATGTGTGATCTTTTGTGACTGAGTTATTTCACTCAGGATGATATTTTCTAGATCCATCCATTTGCCTGCAAATTGTATGAAGTCATTTTTTTTAATAGCCGAATAGTATTTCATTGTGTAAATGTACCACATTTTCTGTATCCATTCCTCTGATGAGGGACATCTGGGTTGTTTCCAGTTTCTGGCTATTATAAATACGGTTGCTATGAACATAGTAGAACATGTGTCCTTATTACATGTTGAAGCATGTAATATGCCCAGGAGTGGTATAGCTAGGTCCTCAGGTAGTACAGTATCCAATTTTCTGAGGAACTACCAAACAAATTTCTAGAATGGTTATATCAGTTTGAAATCCCACTAGACATAAAGGAGTGTTACTCTTTTTCCATGGTTTCATTTCTTTGAGTCTTAGAAATACACCTTGTCAGGAACATGCCATGTTGTAAAATCCTTAAACTCATATTCAGGCAATGATATACTAAAGAAGAGAAAAGAATCAGAATCTTACATCTTGTTGGATACATAACCCAAAGACTCCAGACTTTCTACCTGGCTCCATCTCCTAAAATTTCTATTCCCTCCCATTAGCAGCATGCTAGACATAGGCTTTTACATTTGAATATTTGGATCCAAACTATAGCATATTCCTCTTGTTTGTCAAGTTTAATGGTCCAGTTATTTTTTATTGCTGTAATAAAGTACCATGATTACAGCTCTAGAGGCCTAGGAATCTATCATGGTAGGGAATCACAATTCAGATTGTAGGCATGGTTGCAGAAGCATTTGAGAGCTCACATCTCAAGGTATAAGCAGGAAACAGTAATCTTGGGATAGCATTGGTTACTGAAATGTCAAGGCCCGTCTCTAGTGAAATACATCCAACATACACCTCCTCCATCCCACGTACTTACCCCTAAATCTCCTACCACACTGCTCCACCAACTAGAGACTAAGTGTAATTCCTGAGACTGTGGGGGACAGATCATTCAAACCATCAAGTGATTTTTCCCTTCTATAAATCCATATTTTAATTAGTATAATTATTTATGCAGATAGATATTCATAAAAAGGTTTTATTTTGGAAGTTAGTTTTAACTGTCCGTTCAACTCTCTGTTTTAATTGGGTAATTAAAACATTCCTGGGTAATGCTCAAGGGTAATTGGACCACTCTCTTTACAAATGTGCTGTACTTGAATTTCAGAGCTATCCTACCCCAGGGCTATAAAGCTTCTTCAATTAATAAAGTGTTTGTCTTTCAAGCACAGCAACTTAGGTTTGATCCTAAAAACCGACAAGAAAACAGAACATTGTGGTAAGTGCTTACAGTCCTTGTAAACCCAGCACTAGGGTTACATCAAAACTAACACACACACACACACACACACACACACACACACATATATGAAGCCAGTATCTTTAGTTTCACTGTATTCTAGCTTTACAGGTGTTTTTACATGCCTCCACATTTTTCCTCTTAATATTACATGGTTTCTTAGTTAGGGAACATGCATAAATGTCTGATACACAATCATTACTTACTAAATGTCTGTTATATGTATGTATGTATGAATGAATGAATGAATGAATGAATATACAGCAAGACACTAATTATGGATATACATTATTAAAACTATAAAGCATATCAAGTAATTTGTTTGAAAATTTAAATGCTCAACACATTACTTGATATATTTTATATTTGTGCAAATTTCATTTCATTACTTTTCATGATACTATGGGGCAGGCATAACTATCCCAAATGTGGATATGAAAAAAAAAAACAAAAACCAAAAGGTACTTACAGGGATTATGTGACTTGGAGAGGATTGCATACTGAGAGATAATTATATATCTGAGGTTTCTAAATAAGCCAAAATAAAGCCTGAAGGCAAGAAAATGTGAATTTCATAAAAGAAGGAACATGTTAACTTTTCATTACTTTATCCTGCATTTCCTAGTATATTTCCAAGAATGTGAATTATTTGTTTATGAGGAGAAGATAAACATAAGAGAAGAGAAAAAAAGAGATGAGATGTGAAGGAAGTTCAAAATAGAAACCATATAACTCACTATGATGGAGAGGAGGATTTACACTAGGTGTGTAAACCTGGTCCCAGCTGTTGGAAGGGAAGCCTGATGCAATCACAACAGACCGGCCAAAGCTGAAATATCTCCTAGCATAGAGGATTGAGCTTATGAATGAGATATTTGTGGTTTTTATACTTTGATCATAGCAACTTTGACCATAAACTTTTTAAATCTTCTAATAACTCTGTTCTTATCATTCTGTAATGACCAAGTCTTAGGAAGAGTAGTATCTATATCCCTTGGGATATAGATACCATAGTGTTTAAGCATCCACTGAAATTAGTGAAGGTTGGGAACTATTTGTCCCTGACATAAAGGGCCTGGTAGAACATAAGGCTTCATCAGGGTGACCTGACTAAGGCAGTATCGATAAACCATTTCTGGTGGGCACCATTTGGATTGCTTCTCTTTAGCACATGAAAATAGATGATTCATGGCAAAGGGAATGTGCATCAGCACATTAAACCATTCAACTTTCTCGAATAACTGGGTCAGAAGAACATAATGATAAATTTGCCAGGCAAGATCTTCCTGTTGGTGTAATAGTGGCATCATGTTGTGGGCATAACCAATTGTTTTCTGATTTGATCTAAGACCTGCTCCACAGGGGTGTATTTTTGCCTCACAGATGTGAACCATAACTAAGTTAGTGTCATGTGCCCTATGGGTGAACCTCCAGCTTTTGTTTTGCTAAATGATATTTGTCTAAACCGACTTTTAATCCTTATTAAATTTGTTCTTTGACAATTTCATTAAAACACATGTCTTACATAATGATTGGTATCACCTTCACCGTCTCTAATCTTCTTCCCAACCTTGTTACCTGCCTTCTCCTTCATAAAGATTTCTTATTTATGTTCATGGCCATACAAGGTGCTGCTCTCAGTCTTAATCATAAAAGCTTCATTCTGCAATTAAACTTTCTGCCTTTTCACAATGGTATTAAAGTACCTTTCTCGAACACCTGACCTAAGGTGTTAATATTTCCATCCACACAAAGACATGCAATTATATTAATAGCCTAACAGCAAGGAATTCATTGACTCTATTCTTTTCTAAGTTATGCAATGTGGTAATACTAGTAGCTTATTTTTGCTTGTATCATTGCATATTTTTAAAAACATGAAATATTACGTACAGACAGAATAATACCCACTGGTATACTTTAGTAATTTAAAAAATAAAATGAAACTGCAATGCAAACTATTGAAAATTAACTCCCTCCGAGTTAATGTAGTTTTAGGCACTTTTATCTAGCCCCTCCAGAATGATCATGGTCCCTACTCCACTATTACCAATCTCTCATGTCTCCTTTTGTCTAAAGAATACCACACTGACTCCCCCTCCTTTTATTAACTATAGAATCTTTTCTCATATGATATAAACTAAATACAGTTTTTTATCTCTTTACTTCTCTTAGTTCCTCTCTACCTCCCTTCCCATCCAGATGTGCACCTTTCCTCTCATTAGAAAAGAATAAGTTAAAAGAATAAGATAACAACTAAGCATAACAAAATAAAACATAAGATAAAACAAACAAACAAAAACAATTAAAATTAGAAAAGACAAGCCAATAGAAAATAAAAGAGCCCCGAGAGAGCACAAGAATCAGAGACCAACTAGTTTACAAATACAGGAATCCCATCGAAGTACAAAACTGAAAGCTATAATATATATGTTTAGGAACTAGTACAGACCCATGTTGGCCCTGCCCTTGATGCTTGCTTCAGTCTCTGTGAGTTCATGTGAGTTTTACTCAGTTGTATCAGAGGATCTAGTTCTCCTGATGTTCTCCATCCCCTTGGTCTTCCCTATTCCTTTGCCTCTTCTTCCATGGGAATCTCTAAACTCTTAGGAGAGGGATTTGATAGAGACATCTCATTTAGAGTTATGTGTTCCAACATCTCTCCTTCAGCGTAATTTCTGGGTATACAAGCTTTTAAAGTAGTTGCTTTATGAAAATATATATGTGTATGTATGTATGTATGTATGTATGTAATGAGAGACCAAATCTTTTGGGTTTAGACTTCATCTTAGAGAACCTGACCTAAGGTTGAACTCACGTTAACTAGCAAACTGGCACCCAGATTACACACCAACAAAACCTTCATCTAGCACCAATTTCCATGTTATTCCCCAACAAATCTACATCTCCAGCTTACAAGCCTGACCCTGACACTTCACATCCTAACAACCACCAATCAGAAAGAAAGCAAAAGTTCATGTTTTGGCTCCCAGCACCAGCCAATTATGTTAAAGGTCATAATAGCCTCCCTATCATATATGTACCAGGCTAGGTACCCCCTTCTCACTTCTTTAAAAGCTTGCCTGAAACTTGGCTTGAGGCCCATTCCCATTCTCCTGCATCAGAGATGGTGGTGTGGCCCAAGCTCCAGCTTAAATAAAGAGATCCTAATGCAATTATACCTGAATCAGCTCCTTGGTGGTCATTTTGGGCTTCATGAATATTTATACACACACACTTCTACCTAGCTGTACTTCTCTCTGCCTCTTAATTTAGTGTCAGTGATTTTGGGGGGTTATTTTAGCTTCACATAAAAAGAAATCCAACTCTGTCTTACCTGGTTAAAACTTTTTTTCCATTTTTGTACTCTTGTCTTTCTTTCATATCTCTTTAGTAGTTTTTTCTCTTTCTTTCTTTCTTTCTCTCTCTTTTCTCTCTTATTTATTTATTTATTTATTTATTTATTTATTTATTTATTTTGGCTGAAATTTTTTATTTATTTCTTACTTTTTCACTTTACATCCTGCTCACTGCCCCCTTCCCTGTCAGCCCTCCCACAATCCTTCCCTCTTCCCTCTCTCTTTCTCCTTTGAGGGGGTGGAGAACCTGTGGACCTCCCCCCTACCCTAGCACTTCAAGATTCTGAAAAACTAGGTGCTTTCTCTCCCACTGAGTCCAGACAAGGCAGCCCAGCTAGAAGAACATATCCTACAGATAAGCAAGAGCTTTTGGGATAGTCCCAATCTAGTTGTTTGGGACTTGGATGATGGTCAAGCTGCACATCTGCTACATAAGAGCTGGGAGGTCTAGGTCCAATCCAGGTACATTCTATGATTGGTGGTACAGTCTCTGAGAACCCAAAGGAGACCCCAGGTTAGTTGAATCTGTTGGTGGTTGAAACTGTTTATAATGCAACATTATAAAATAATTTTATTCACTGAAGTATTTTTGACATTCCTTAAGAGAATCATCTTCTGCATGAGTTATTTGGGATTTGTTTATTTTCATTATATAATAGTGCTTCATTTTTATGTATCAAGTCTAGTATTGCTAAACATGTGTCTTATTTCTAGTTTGAGGTAGTATGTATATGACTGTTGCAAATGCACAAGTATTCTGTATAAATATGCAGCTAAGAATAGAAATGAAAGATCTGGTGGTATCCATCTTCAAGCATGGTAGAACAAATCCGTCTTAGTTAAAGAGTAGATGGAAACAATTACATCCTTCAAAGCAGCTTCAGATCTTCTGTCTGAATTTCTTTCTTTCTTTCTTTCTTTCTTTCTTTCTTTGTCATTTGTATCTATTTTTCTATTTTTATTGTTTTATTTTATTTTTGGATATTTACTTTATATACATTTCAAATGTTTTCCCCTTTGGGAACCCCCTTTTCCATTTCCTCTCCCCTGCCTCTATGAGTGTGCTCCCCCACTCACCCACACACTCTTGTCTTCACTCTCTGGCATTCCCCTACAGTTAGTATTTAATACCCTCAGGCCCAAGGGCCTCTTCTTCCACTAACAGCCAACAAGGCCTTCCCCTGCCACATATGCGTCCAGCACCATGGGTCCCTCCATGTATATTCTATGGTTTGTGGTCTAGTGTCCAGGAGCTCTGACCAATTGACACTGTTGCTCCCTCCATGGGGCTGCAAATCCCCTCAGCTCCTTAAATCCCTTTTCCAACCCCTCCATCCGGAACCCCAAGCTCAGTCCAATGGTTGGCTGTGAGCATCCACCTCTGTATTTGTGAGGTCTTGAGACAGTTTATGAGGCTTCCATCAGCAAGCACTTCCCAGCATCCACAATAAAGTCTGGGTTTGGTGGCTAAGTATGGGATGTATCCCCAGGTGAGGCAGTCTCTGGATGGCCTTTCCTTGAGTCTCTGCTCCACACTTTGTCTTAATATTTCCCCCTGTGAGTATTTTGTTCACCCTTATAAGAAACACTGATGCATCTGCATTTTGGTCTTCCTTCTTAGGCTTCACATGGTCTGTGATTTGAATCATGGGTATTCTGAACTTTAGGGGTAATATCCACTTATCAGTGAGTGCATACCATGTTTGTTCTTTTGTGACTGAGTTACCTTACTCAGGATGATATTTTCAAGTTCTATCCATTTGCCTACAAATTTCATGAAGTCATTGTTTTTAATATCTGAGTAGTATTCCATTGTATAAATGTACCACTTTTTCTGCATCCATTCCTCTCCTGAGGGACATCTAGGTTGTTTCCAGCTTTTGGTTATTATAAATATGGCTGCTTCTGTTATAAATATAGCCAGCTTCTGGCTATTATTATTATATATATATAATTTCTTTGTACTCTTAAATTGTATTACCTTCTATCCTAGGTCTCTGAGTTGTCCAACCTCTGGGTCCTGTCCCTCCAGGCAGTATTAGGGATAGACTCCCTCTTATGGCATGGGTCTCAAGATGGACCAGTCATTGATTTGCCACTCCCACAATTTCTACACCTTTAGTCTGGCACATCTTGAAGGCAGGACAAATTGTATATTGAAGGTTTTGTGGGTGTGCTGGTTTCCTATTCCTTTCATGGAAACTCTTGCCTTCTTACAGGGGATGGCCCATTCAGGTTTTTTACACCCCATTACTAGAAGTCTTAGGTAGGGCTATCCTTGTAGATTTCTGGGAGTTTCCATTGGTTTAGGTTTCTATATCATCCCCAAAATGCTTTCCAGTTCCAGTTGTCTCAACCAGAATTCTTCTCTCTTCTGATACCTCCCATTCCTGAGCACACATGCCCCCAGTCCACACTCGATATCTATTCTATTTTCTCTTCTTAGGGAGAGAACCAAACACAACTGGCAAAAAGAAAATTAATGAAATGATTCCTATTGATACTCTGCTATACTCATAGACTGAAGCCTAGCATAATCACCATCAGAGAGGTTTCACCCAGCAACTGATAGGAGAAGATGCAGGAACTGACACCCAAAAATTAGGTGGGGCTAGGAGGAATCTTATGGAAGAGCATGAGGAAGGATTGTAGGAGCCAGAGAGCTAAAGGACATCACAAATAAAACCTAGAGAATCAATTAACCCTAGCTCATAGTGGCTCACTGAGACTGAATCAACAATCAGGGAGCCTTCATGGTTCTGACCTCCTCTACATATATGTTACAGTTGCATAGCTTGGTCTTCTTGTGGGACTCCTAGCAGTATGAACCCTTTACCCTCTCTTTACCCTACTCTTAGGACCCTTTTCATCCTACTGGGTTGCCTCTTCTAGCCTCAATATAAGGGAGGTGCCCAGTCTTATTGCAACCTGATATGTTATATTTGGTTGGTATCCCTGGGAATCCTTCCCTTTTCTGGATGAAAATAGGGGAGAAGTAAATCTTGTGGAGAAGGTATTGGGAAGAGACTGGGAGGAAAGAAGGAAGCAGAAACTGCAGCTTTGATGTACCAGAGAATATATGAGAGAATCAAAAGAAATCAATTGTATTACCTTGATATTAATAGAATTGGAAACAATTTAAAAATTCTCTTTTTGCATTAGTGAATACATGTTCAATCGCATGATTATATTTTTTCTTTTGGGCCACCTATATTTTCTCAATAATTTATAGGTGTGTGTTTTTCAATAGGTATTTCATTATATATGCAAACACTAATAATTATGCACGCTTGTATTCTGTTCATTCCCCAACTTGCATCTTCACTCTCTACTTCACCTGAGCATTCTCATAATAAATAGAAGGAATTATATTTTAAACAAAGATTTTATGGCAATTTCTATGATATGTGTTTGAAGTAATGTGAAATATACAAAAGGAGTTATTAATTACAACCAAAGGGATCGGAACTCAAAAAATATAACAAAGAAGTAAAGTTAATCCTGAAAACACATTTTCATACTTTCTAGGAAAGTAAGATAATGGAATCTCTACACAATCAGCATCTGTGGGACCTCTCTGTGGCCATCTCACATTGCTGGAAGGTGCTAGCACAGGTGAAAAAATACATATAAACTCCCTCATCTGTGAGACCTTCCAGCTACAATAATGATGTGCTTGCAATATATACCACTGATATAATAGTCACCCAAATTTTATTGGTCTAACCAACCACTTTAATAATCAACTTTATTGAATTTAAGGCCTACTCTATGCTATAGAACACTATAGACACCTTCAATGAGCTCAAGAATCTGAGGTTAGGTAGGTCATGAGCCCTATGGGAAAAAGTGACACAACAAAACAATACCTAATATTACATTGCTATACTCATAAATCAGTGCATCACACAACCTTTGCCAGATACATTTCTACTTGCAGTGAATGGTGATTAACAAAGAAATAAACAAATTATCAATATGCACAGTATACGAGGTTTTGAAATAATGAGTGGTAAGTGGCTTTATACCATACTACTCTCATCAAGAATCGGGAATCTATGTAAAAGACAAGGTAGAAAGACTTTAAGAACCAGACGTGACTTCAAAGAAACAGCATTTTCCAGTCAGACCAGGGCAGATGTACATAGGAGCCCAAAATGAACATGACAACGTATCCAAGATCTATATGAGCCTAATCCAGATTTCTCCCCTCCTGACATTGAGAGGGGGAACTGGGCATGAAGTCCCACCCCTAGCCAATGAGATGTTTACAATAGCTGTTGGGAGAGGAAAAAATTGTTTCTTTAATGGAGCAACACTGAGACCACATTCCAGGACAGGCCTCATGCTCAGGAGTTTGTCAATACTAACTGGACTCCATTGTTTGGTTTGGTTTGGTTTTTAAGAGAGAGAAAGGACATGAAGGTGGGTAGGTTGCATAGGGAAGCATCTAGGAAGAGTTGGGGGAGAGAGATGAAAATTATGAAAATACATTGTATGAAATTCTCAAAAATAAATATATTAATTATGTTAAGGAAGAGAATGAACAGATCAAAAGTGTGTGGCTTCCTTGAGGGTCAATTAGAGCTCAGCTGCATGGCAGTGAGATGGATTTGGAGGAGTTGCAGAGAGTAAACACCAGCTTGGCAAGTTTGCAGGCATTCGAAGGCACATCAGCTTTCAAGAATGGAAATGTGGATTTATTAAATTCTATAGGCTTTACTCTCTCCTGTCTCATGCATGCACACACACACACACACACACACGCATACACACACGCACACATACATGCACATATACACACATACACACATACACACACACATATATATATGTACACACATGCACACAAACACACACACACACACACAGAAGTCTATTTAAAATTTTAAATCATGGCTGGGATGCTTCCATTTAGTCCCCCTCGCTAATAATTTATGAGGCAATGGAAGATCTTCTATTGCCAAGGCATCATACTAAAATATCCCCTCTTTATCAGAGTAAGATGGCAGCCTCCCATTAAGCTCCAAAGCACTCAGGTTCAGACTGGATGGCTTCATCAGAGAATTACAGAAAATAGTTAGCAAACATACCTATCATTCAAAGGACATTCATTGTCTTCATAAGATGGTATTTTTCGGTTTGTTTTGTTATGTTTTGTTTGTTTTAGAAGGAATGAGAGAAACTATAGGCACTGAACTTTAATGAGGCATAGATATAAATTTTTTATGACTGCTACACTGGTCTGGCCTCTTACATCTCCTGTGAGAAGAATAGGGGAAGATTCCAGGAGATACAACCTACTACATAGACTCAATTTATTGGTTTCTCCAATAAAGCCCATCTCCTAACCATGTGTTTCTATTAGATTTATCTTAAGTCATGTTGACCAGCCATGGCTGTAGTATGTAAGCGCTATTATCAACCTTACTATTGCTGTGAAACTCAAATATAAAGCTGAAATTATTCCTACTTCAGTAAATTTTTCAGTAAGTAAGAGGGCTGAGCAAGATAATGTGTTTAGGATGACCAATATTTAGCTCATTAAACAATGCTAATGAAAAAAAGAACTTGGTTACTGCTAATCTAATAAAACCAAAATCCTATTTCTTAACTAAATGATAATGCCATGGTGGTGCTTTCTGAAAATCCGGGCGGGTGGGCAGAGAAAATGGAAGGGCTAGGTTGTTGGAGGAGGTTGAAAGAAGACCTTTTAAAACTGAAGACCTGGACAGATGTAGAATTATTCTGCAAATGTAGCACAATAAAAATATACATTCCATTTTCAACTTTAGTAAGGACATGTTAGGTATTTAAATGGCTTCTATATAGTTATATACTTTATTTCCACACCAAACACATGAACAGAAAGCTACTAAGGATTGTGAGTACATAAAAGTGTATATGACTGGAGTAAAAAGATTTTATGTGTCTTTAATATCTGAGTTATACTGAGTAAGTATACATTGCATGATATTTTGCTTTCTTGAGTCCTCTGTGAGGAAGAAGAATCTCTGAAGAGAGCAGGTTATAAAGGAAACATAAAATATAATTTCAAATTGCACAAATAAAGCAGTCAATGCAATGATGAATTGTAGACCTGATCTTCTATGTTAGAAATTAAGCTTACCTCAGATTTTATCATTATACCTTCTAGATGTAGTCAGGAAAACTGAAACATGAGTGACAGGTAGGACTCTGTGGATTAATGAGATTCTTTAGTGGAACCACCAAAAGGTAAATGACTGAAAATGGGGGAAAAGTGAGTACCAACTAGGGAAGAGAGAACAGGATGATCAACTTCTTGATGTACAATCCTCTATCAAGATCTAAGATAGCTGAGAAGGAAGAAGAGAAACCAGCTAAACATGTCCTTCAGATTTGAGAAGCAATGGGATTCTACTAAAAATTTAGTTACCTAGATATCTTTGGGTCTTTTAAATATAATTAGGACCAAAAGTCCTAATGGAAATATGGTAAATAATTTGATATTTGGATTTGAATATATAGCATTTTAGGGTGTGCTTTAAGGAGCAGGATGGGACATAGAAGAGAGAACTAAAGTTTTGATAGGAAGAGAAACTGGTTATGTCAAAAGAAAACTGGAAATGATTTCAGGACCAAATGAATTAAGTTTACCTCAGATCAGATCAGGACTTTCCCTGTGAGGAAGTTAACTGATTAGATGCAAGAGGACATCAAACAGGCATTTCTAAGTGTATCCTTGCAGTCATCAAATCATCAATGAGGACTAGAATCTTCAACTTCAAAGCTAATCACAGGTTGAGTCAAACTTTGGGAAAATAATAGAATTGAAGTCATGATATGGGAAAAAGAACAGTAAGAAAATGGTTCCAGTTGACTCTCAAAGTTTCTGGTCACCTTCTGACCCAGAACAGCCATGGCTGATACCAGGATCTGTGTCCTTGATGATAACATTAGGTAATATGTGTTAAAAGTTGTGAGAAAAGGGGAATCTACATGCAGAACAAGGCATTGCTCTCCAATGGGGAAGTGTGTTCAATGTACCAGTCTGGGAAGGTAAGTTCTCCTCACAGCACAAAGCTTAAACATACCATGCCACTAAGCAATGCTCTCATTATTTATCAGGGTCCTACAGACACCTACCATCATTTCTTACTATATAGAATGACTTTATTCTATTCTTATTGAAAAAAATCAATTTCACTTCCTAATAGAGGAAGTTATTTACTGACCTTGAATTCTATAAAGGTTACTTTAAAAGTTTTTTTCCTTCTGGATTTAATTTTCATCGAAGGTTTAAACAAGGAAACATAAAATATATCACCTATCAAGTATTAGATTTTGAGACAAATAAAATGTCAATTAGTAGGTAATGCATTACAACTAATTTGTTTTCATAACCTAATGCTTTGTTCATATATCCTTATTAAATTACTTTAGCACAAAGAACAGTGTTCTCTCTGCCTATCCCATTACTCAAAGCAACAAGATGGAGCTGGATGGAAAAGCAGATAACATTATCATCACCTAAAGCCAAATGGGCAATAATTGGGATGCTTCCTTCTATAAAGGTCACAGTAGACATTTGTTAGAACAACATTTACTAGGGCTGTATCTGAGAAGGCAAAAACAAAATTGTCAATGTGGGTCCAAATACTCTAACTTACTAGAAGCGATGGAATAAAATGAGTATTATTTTAACATTATTCTCTTAATGCAATTGTTTCCATCTAGAGTTCATTTGCTAATAATGTTTCCTTCTTCATTGCAAAACTAATAATTGTCTTCTTTTTCTACAATCCAGAGATAAACCAATTCAAAAATAAAAACATAAAAATAATCTATTACAACAAAATTATTAATCACAGATTACTCAATTATCCTGCTTCTCCAATAATTGATATAAAAATAGCAAACATACCAGAAAGGACTTATTTTGGAATTTCTATTCCTGATAATTTATTTTTCTAATATAAGTGTAAATCAATATTTGTATTATGGATCATTTTATGTATTTTTCTGCATTTAATTATTTATCTATTGTTCATTAATCTATTTATTTTGCATCTTGATAAAAGTTTTCCCTCCTTTCTCTCCTCCAAGTTCTCCATACACCAAAGGACCCCATCACCTTTCCTCACATTTTTCTTCAGAGAAAAGCAGCTTCCCATAGATATCAACCAGTCAAGACATATCAACTTGAAGTAAGTCTAGTTACCACCTCTCCTCTTGAGGCTAGACAAAGGAAACCTAGTAAGAAGAGTAGGTCCCAAAGGCAAGCACCAGAGTTAGGGACAGCCCCTGCTTCCACTAGAAGTCCCACAGAAGAAAACCAATCTACACAACTGTAACAAGTGCAAAGAGCCTAGGTCAGTCCTATGCAGGCTCCCTGGTTGTTGCTTCAGTGTATGTGAACCTCTGTGGGCCAAAGTTAGTTAATTCTCTGGGTTTTCTTATGGTGGCAGTGACCCCTGTGACTTTTACAATCCTTTCTGCCTTTCTTCTGTGGGATTCTCCAAGCTCCACCTAATGTTTGGCTGTGGGTCTCTGCATCTGTTTCCATCAGTTGCTGGGTAAAGCCTCTCTGATGACAATTGGAGTAGGCACCAATCTAATTATATCAGAATATCATTAAGAATCATTTCACTGACTTTATTTTTGCAATTTGTGTTTGGTTTTATTCTAGGTCTCTGGGCTATCCAACCTTAGTTCCTAGCCCTCCAGGTAGTGTCAAAGGTGAGCTCCTTCTTTTGGCATGGGTCTCAAACTAGACCAGTTATTGGTTGGCTACTCTCATGATTTCTGTGCTACCTTTACCTCAGCATATCTTTTAGGAAGTACAAATTGTAGGTCAAAGTTTTTGTGGCTGGGTTAGTATTCCAGTCCCACCATTGTAAATGTTTCTCCCCATTGCTAGGAATCTTAGCTAAGGTCACCTTCATAGATTCCTGGGAGTTTCCATTGTATTAGGTTTCTAGCTAGTCCCAGAGATGTCCCCAAATTCCAGTTGTCTCTTCCAGTACTCTCTCCTTCTGGCATCCCCCAACCTGTCCCCTACTGTTCCCATCCACACCCCTAATAGAGAGCTCACCCTCATGCACCCATAATATCTATTCTATTATGCAATATTTTTAGTAGAAGAGCTTCAAAAATCTTGTATGCAAATAAGTTCTATATTACTTCTTAAAATAAAATTATTGGAAGTAATTAACATTAAGGAGTTAAAGGGTAATAAGACAATAACTAGGAAATTATACTTCTAAGAATAAATGTTTTTCAATGTATTATTGAAAAGTAGTGACTTGAGAATTGTTGGAACAGACCATTGTGTATTGATAGTTTATATTTTCAAAAGAAGGTTGTTAGAAATGCATATGATCATTGTAAATATTCAGTGTATTAACTAATTCCCTTATATTAAAAAAATACACTTTCATCTACTTATCCATAATTTTGTTCAGGTTATATAAGCTTTGTCCCCAGTTAAATTTATTTATGTTTCCCTACATAGTATTCTCAGTTCGTGTCATTCAGAAATATCTCTCCTATTCTACAGGGTATCTCTAAAGTCATACAAACACCAATAGGTAGTTACAATCTACCATATAGCACTTGCTTTTGGAATTATCACTGTAAGAATTATATAAAACTAAAACTTGCTAATGAAATCAGCTAACAAAATTTTTCACTGCTGACCAGATATTATATAAAAACATGGAACCTATCATACTTAATGATGGGTAAATTTTTCCATGCTGGGTAACTGTGAAATAGAGTGTAACCAATGATTTGAGTGCTACTGTGATTAAACTTTCCAATGTTGGAAGACACTTTTAATGGAAGCTATTATCTATATTTATAGCAGTTTCATTTTTTTACTTCAGCTATTACTTATCCAGTTTTTCCCCTTTTTTGCAACTGGTTTGAAAAGTATTCCATTAATTGCCTCATAACTGTCATATCTATGGGAAATTGTTAACGTGCCTTAATGTGATCGAGAAAGCTCTCAAGTGTTAAAATATACTAACTCTTATTTTAGATCTCTGTTTCTTGTCTAGATTTAGCTTAGGAAAAGCTTGCTAGATTTAATGATGCTTTCATGTATTTGCTAGTAGATTATGTTAGTCTGGGTCAGTCACAGCCCTGTGACATATTTGTCCCTCTAGATTTCTTGTCTAGAAAAGGCATGTACAATTTCTTCTCTGGGCTATATAGTCCAACCAGGGGCATTTTCTCTAGTTAGAAATTGTTTATTGGATTGGAAATTCCTCTCTGGGGTTTTTGGTAAGGAATGGGTCTTCTGGGTCTGTGGATTGTACTTAAGTAACAATGAGGATCAAGGGAGTACATATGAATCTCCCTGGGAAGAAGGAATAGAATTGATATTGTGGAAGAGAGACTAGAGGCAGGTGTGGATGGGAACAGGAAGGATTAGTAGGGAGAGGAGGGAGGGAGAGAGTACTGGGAGAGACTACTGAAATTGAGGGGCACTTTAGAGACAAGCTAGAAATTTAGTGCAATATAAACTCCCAGGAATCTACTAAGGTGACCCTAGCTAAGACTCTCAGTAATAAGAGATATGGAACCTGGACTAGTCATCTCCTATAACCAGGCAAGACTTCCAGCTGAGGAATTGGGACACCAACCCAGCCATTAAATCTTCAACCAACAAATTGTCCTGCCTAAAATATGTACTGGGATAAAGCAGCACAACAATTATGGACATATCCAACCAATGACTGGTCCAGCTTGACACCAATGCCAAGACAGGAAGTTGACCCTTGATTTTACTTAGAGGGTCAGGAATCAGAAGCTGTATATATAGATCAGTACCATAACAGAACCAAAAAGATTGGCAAAAAAAAAAGTCAATGAAATGATCCGTAATGATATTCTGCTATACTCTAGACCAGAACCTAGCATAATCATCATAAGAGAGGCTTCACCCAGCACTGGATGGAAACAGATTCAGGCACTGACACCCAGTCATTAGGCAGAGACTGGGAAATTGTATGGTAGAGGTCAGGGGTAGGAGGACTATAGGGACAAAAGGATCAAGAACACCAACGAAAACCCACAGAACCAACTAATCTGGGTACATAGAGGCTCACAGAGACTAAGTCAACAATCAGGGAGCCTGCATGGATCTAACATAAGCCTTTTGAATATGTGCTATGGTTGTGTACCTTGGTATTTTTTTGAATATGTGCTATGGTTGTGTACCTTGGTATTTTTGTGGGACTCCTAATAGTGGGAGTAGAGGCTGTCTCTGACTCTTTTTCTGTTTTGGAACACTTTTCTTCCTACTGGGTTCGCTTTGTTTGAGGAGTAGAAACACAATACTTGAAGATTCAGTTTCTGCTCTCAAGTATCTTACAGCTCAGTGGGCAGGCTTCCTAGGAAACAGTGTTGACATATGATAATAAGGTGGTTCTAAATGATAGAGGTCAGGTCATATAGATCTGCAAACAGCTGGTGGAATTCCTGGATAGTGTAATGAAATGACCAATGAAATGTCTTATAAACGAATTCAATAAATAGAAGATTAGAAGGTGAATGTTTTATAAACAGTCCATTAACCATAATCCTGTATTTCAACAAAGGTCATAAATGGACAGGATAAATAAATGAAAATAAAGGACTTTCAAGTAGTAAGTAATCGGAGTTAGTAAGTGTTTAGTGAGGATTGTGGATGCTATTCTAAGTTTGTTTGTTTGTTTGTTTGTTTTTGATACTTTATTTACATTTCAAATATTTCCCCGTTATTGGACCTAAAATTTGCCTGAGTTTCTGTGAAGAAATGAGTGTCCAGATCCAAGATAAGAATAGACTGCATGAGAATTATAGGGTGTTAAATTGAATGCAAATTTTAAGACTCAAAATACCAAGCCCAAAACAATGATAAAGATATAAGTACCAAGATAACGTGGCTGTAAATGTTTCAGTTGTGCTAATTATTATTTGTCCATTTGGCAAAAGTAAAGTCATCTGGAAATGGGGAACTTCAGCTGAGGAATTGCCTTTAGCCATGTCTGTAGGACATTTCTTGATTAGTGGTTGCTGAGAGAGGGCTCAGCTCACTATGGGAAGAGCCACTCTAGGCAAATGGTCTTGAGTAGTACAAAAAAAGCAAACTGAGGAAACTGGAAGCAAGTCAGGAAGCAGTGTGCCTCTGCTTCAGTTCGGGCTCTGACATCCCTCAAGGATGGACTATGATGAGGACATGTATGGGGGGGGGGGGAATAAGCAGAAGAAGAAGGAGGGGAATAAAAACAGGAAAAGAAAAAAAAGTCTTTCCTTTTCAAGTTGCCTTTGGTCGAGATGCTTCACTGCAAACAAAAACAAAAACAAAACAAAATAGAAAACAAACTAGAATATTACTGAAAAAATTCAAGGCAAAAATGAGAAAAATATCTAACTTGAAATTACAGGCAAGATCACTCACCATGCCAAAGTAAAAGTACACTGAAACAAAAAGAAAACTAGCAACAATGAGCTTAGCACATAGTTTCAAGAGAGAATTTAAAAAATCACTCTCTGTAAAGGCTCTATGATCACTGAGATGGAAGAAAATAGTTGTGTTTATTCCTTTTTACTTATCTTCCATGTAACAAGAATCATGGGTGTGTTTAATCAGCTAAAGTCTGAAAGGGTTGAAGACAAAAGAGGAAAGAGGTAAAAAGTCTAAAACTCCAAGCATTGGTCAAACAAAAGGAGGCTGGGAGACAAGGAGAGGTAGAGAGCAGTAGAATTAAGGTCATTCCATCTGAGGTCATCAGGATGTGAAACTCAATCTCACAGCCTTTCCTCTCCCAGAAAAGTAAACAGAGCTAGGTAGCGTTATATATGCATGTCTTCCTTCTTCACTGTTGCAGTACTAATGATGCCTAGAATATAAGAAGAGAAAGAAAGAGAGGAGAGAGAGAGAGATCCTATATGTCATGTAAGGGATGAATGGATAATAGAAATGTGCCCTAGATCAATCATATTAAACACACACATGAACAGTAGTCAGCTATAACAAAGGAGATCTTGTCATTTGTTACACACTAGGATGAATCCAAACAATATCAGTCTAAGTAAAGGAAGTCAGATGGGGGAAAAATATCATTTTCTTTATTATGTGAATCAGATTTTTAAATGTACAACTCACCAAAGGAGAGTACAGAAATTGCTATTAGGGACAAAGGGAAGCATGGATTGGAGAGATGTGTGTTCAAATTTGCATTTGTTTTAGAAAAGTATATTGTACAGGAAAAGGAATGTAATAAAGCTTAATTTTGCACTGAAAATTTGCTGATAATAGCCTTAGGTGCTCCTATCACTAAAATAATTAGTTATTCCAGGAGCTGGGTAAGTGACTCAGTCAGTGAAGTGCTTACTATACAAATGGCCAATACCCCCATAAAAAAGCCTAGTATTTTGATTCCTGGCTATCATTTCATTGTTGGGGAGGCAAAGACACATAACTCCCTGGAAAGTTCTGGTCAGGTAACCTAGCCAACTTGTTCTAGATTCACTGAGAAATGATGTCTCAAACATAAGGTGGAAAATGATTGAGAAAGATATCTGAAGTTGACCTTTTGTTCCCATATGTGGTATGCACATACTTGTATGGGTAAACATGTACTTGCACACACTTGCACACACAGTCAAACACACACACACACACACACACACACACACACACATGCACCACACATATAAAACCAACTAGGTGATATATGAAAGATATATTAATTTGTTTGACAACATGTAGGTGTGCATCCAAGCTATGTTACATACCTTTGTAGAAGGGGGATGAATAGAAGAAAGGAGGGAAAGGGGGAGGGAGCAAGGGAGGGAGGGAAAGAAGGAAGGAAAGAAGAAAGGAAGGAAGGAAGGAAGGAAGGAAGGAAGGAAGGGGGTTAGAGAGTGAAAGAGGAGAGAGACAGAGACAAGGATGAGAGAGAGGGAGAGTAAAGGGAGGAAGGGAGGGAGGGAGGGAAGAAGGGAGGGAGGGAATGTTCACTACAGAGCTCAAGTATCTGCTTTGTTTCCTGAATACTAAACTAACACATCTCTGCTCTGTGGGTTGTTCCTTTTCCTTCTGAAATATTTATAACATTTACTCATACATTTCTCATATATTTCTGCATCTCTCCCCATCTCACATTTAGAGTAATTAGTACGCAATGCTTATCTTCCTGTAATGCTCTGTCTTTTGAGCATCAATCAGCATTTACTGATGTGAAGCTTTAACAAGCAAGAACAAAGCAGCCTTAAAAACACTGTTTGCTGAAAATAATAAGTGGTGCTTAAGTGCTGCTCACATCTCTTCAAAAGGTTCTGACCCAACCTGCAGGTAAAGATTCCACTCAAGGCTGCTATGGCTAGATCCACAACTTCAGTGAAGTCTCTGCAACAATCGTTCCATAAAACAGTTCTTTCAATTCCATAATGAAATCTCCACTAAAAGGGTGAGAAATGGGGCGAACAAATGCAGTAAATGTTTGTTATTCGTGGAGGCAAGTTATTCCTTTGTGCATTGCTATTGTCTGAGCAAAGTTCCAGAGGTCTATACTAATGGAATAGATTGCAGATTTGCCCCTGAGAACCTCCTCTCAAACATGCTAAGTATCCAGCCTGTCAAATTAAAGGAGTCTCTGAGGCCCCCTCTTCTTTGGCCATCCTTAATTAGGCAGTACTCCACGGAAAGCCTCACAATTAATCTTAAGGGTTGTTTTTCTCCTACAGTACATGGAAAAGGAATGTTTTAAGTGTTTGTAGTGGCGTGTCCTTTGTAATACTTCTAGAGAGAGGGCTGTAAAGAGCATGGAATATAATAAAAAATTTCTAGTTCCACCTTTTAAGAAAAACTGCACAGCTCCATCATGAAATTTTATTAAAAAAAGGAAAAAGGTATAAATGAAATGTTTGTATTGATAAGCAAAGTAGTTTAAAATATTTAATTTCTCTTGAAGTCATTTCAGTCACCCTCATGCCAGGAATATTCCAGGTCTATCAGCATTCAGGCTATTCACAAAAGACCACGTCACCTTATTGCTCTGGAGTTTATTTAAAAGGGAAGGTATAAGGTGATGCCCTGTACCTAAATAAGCCAGACCCCTGCACCATTAATGCTTCAACCAACCAGTGCCACTCAGGCCACTAATCCTTTCCTGATAGGGTGCTCTTTTCATTAATTTAACTGTTATAAGTGAAAGAATTGAGGAAATAAGGAATTAATTGCTAACATGTTCTCTGGGGAACATATCTTGGTGACTCCTTTGTAAACTTTATTGTAACCCAAACATAATTGGTGATAAGTGCCTGGAAACTTAGGAGGTTAAATACTCATTAAATTATGAACTACACCATATATTTATTGCATAAATTGGCACATATTTTCTCAAGAAATTCTCCCTAGATTGTGCTCACTTCTGAAGAAGAGAATTATAGTCTGGTATTTTTGACCCTTGAAATCTTCATATGTACTCTAGTTCCAAAGGTATAGAAACATTCATTTGAATATAGTGGAAAAAAATCAGTAGATGCTTTCTGAATCTGGAGCTGCATAATTAGGCTATCTTTGGAAGTCTAGCAAACATTGGAACCTGCTAGATTTTTATCTAATCTGAACCCTGCACCTTAGGCAAAGCTCATCACTTAACCTCCAAGAGAAATGATGGAGTCGTTTGTAGAACAGCATTGTATCAGAGGACACAAAAGGAAAAAACACTGATGTTGGAATGCAGGAGGATTTAAAGATTAAACAAAGCTATCAAAATTCATGCAAAGCCATTTCCCATTATTTCCCAGAAATGTAACTATGCTGCCTTTATGAGTGAATTCAATCAAAAGAAGCTCATGTGAGTTTGCTTGTATGTATTAGTTTGTATCTGCTGGATTGATACCAAATGTAAAATTATCCCTTGCTTTCAAAAAGGTATACTGTAAAGCACAATGTTTCCATTAGATGCCCATAGAGTGTGAACTGAGAGAAACACACCCCATGATTTTGTTAAGACTTCTAAATAAAAAATTTTAAAAAAAAAGCAAATTATATATTTCATTTCATCACTTTCTTCCTCTATTTCCTCTTTCATTTTTCTGTTACATATTGGATTTGATTTTATGATTCTGCATCTTTGGCTTTTTCTAATAATAAAGCATTTGGAAGTTGTTTTCTGGCTCCAAGTTTCCATTTTCAATATCTGATGAAGTTTTCCCTTCGGGATCCCTCCAGCAATTATTTCCATGCCCTAGACAAAGTTCCACAGTGACCCACATACATGCAAAGACCACTAAGGCCTTACATCTTTGAGCTGGATATATATATGTCTCTAGTGTAACACATATAGGCTACATTGGCGAAGATGAGTGTGATAGTAAGTACCTTTTTCTTATACTTATATCTGTATTGCTATGGTTTGAAAGTGGTTTGAGTGCATCTGCAAAGGTTCATACCCTTAGTCAATACTCTCATATCAGGAGATGACAGAGCCTTTCAGAGATAACGACTAGTGAAAAGCAGTCATGTCCCTTGGGGATCAAGCAACACAGTGCAAGCTTCTAGACACTGTTGTAAACATTTAGAGGAGGTAAAAAGTAGAAGAATAAAAGTGAGTCAGCTGGTTTTGGAATAAGTCACTACTGTACCTAGCTAGCTTCAGGCTCAGAATATTAGAGGTTGGCACCTTGTATTTGCATAGCAATCAATGGACCTGGCGGGGAAACTACTCCAAGACCTATAAATTCATACTACTGATGCTACATCTCTTTCCTTATCCAACGCCAAGCATTATATATGACAAAGTTTTTATTCTTGAGTCCAAAGCAGAAGGAATCTCACAGAGATCTCCTTTTACTCCTAAATCTAACCATATTCTAGAGTCACTGAGGTTTTTTGTTTGTTTGGTTGTTTGTTTGTTTTGTTTTGTTTTTTCTTTTTTTTTTTTAACAGCAATGGGCTGTTGGATTCCCCTAGAAAATTCAGTATGACCTAGAAGGAAGTCATTTTCCTTTTGAATCTGTTTCTTTGATGACCAATGCTTTTTTAAAAAGTTTATTATCTAAGGTATAGCTATTTTTATGCACATAGTTCTCAATGTAAGAATAGAGAAAACAATAATCCACAAAAGGCCAAAAAAAAGTAACAGAACACTTCATGTTCACAACTCAAACAACAGAATACTTCTTTGTTTCATGTCCTACTTATGCTTCTGTTCTGACTTGCGCTTTGAGAACTCAGAAAACCTAAGATCCATATCTACTTCACCTCAACTTCATCTTCTCACCTTGCTACAAAGGCTTGGCTCTGCCAGATTGAGAGGGGTGCGCTGTCATTTTCTTCTCATCAGGTGTGAAGACTGCTCTTCTGACTCATTCTCAGGGTTAGCAGTGTTACTCAAAGAAGAACTGATATCCACCAAGACCAGGGACGTTCTGCTACCTGGTCTTGATTTTCATGTTCTGTGGCAGGGTTTATGAGCACCTTCCTTTATCTTTTCACGAGCATCATCACCTACTTGAAAGATGCTGTACCCTCCAGGGAAAACCTTTCTTCTAGCATCAGTCTTAGAAGCATTCCCAGTGGTTTCTGAGCTCCTTGCTTTAAAAACGGTATCTGAAAATGTTAGGGTAGACCCTTGCTTTTGATTTGATTATGACAATATCTAGAATGCCCAAATATTCAAGATACCAATGTTCTGTAAGAACTGTTTTAGTCAATTAATCCATTTAAAGTAAAAAACAATTTTTCAAGTATCCCTAAATAAAACCTTTCCTTACCTCTTGGGGGTTGGGGGGAAGGGACACTCTAGGGAGAGGAAAGCTAGGAAGTACAACTTCTTTTGAACAGTATTATTTCATGACTGATATCTTAGGATCATGATTTTGTCATTCATTTACCTTTGATTGCTCCTGCCTAGGCAATAGCTTCTGTGGGCATCCAAACTTAGGAGGTTCCTACAGGAGACTAATGATCATTCTCCAAGTGAGTTTTGAACAGAAGTGCTGTAGGGAGTTTCTGCCCATCCATTCACTCACTCAGTGCAGCAGCCCACCTGTGCTAACATCTACATACACCAAGGCATGCTTAGGCAAAGACAGTTCCCTGCCTTGTTGTAGGAGATAAAGAAGTGAAAGTAATCAGAGAGACAGGCTGGCTCCCAAGCCCATTCTTTTGTGACATGAACTGAAAAATAAAAGCTTATCTAGAAGCCTCTGAGAGGACAAATGAAGGATGTCCCTGGAAGTGATTAGACAGAGAAGATAACTTTACTCCTTTATGTATGTATTTGTCTCTATGCTTATCTGTGTAATGCCAATATTGAAATTTTGTAATAACTAGGCCAGCCACCTATTCATGTTCCTACAGCTGAGATCATTGAATCCCAGGCAACCACACCTGCCTCCTTTCTTCTCACACTTTTCTAACCCTTCTCTTGACTATTCTTTTGTACTTTATCTACAGGCATTCTCAACCGATACTCAGTTTCCTTTGGGAGTACCCCTATAGATTATTCACTGAGCATATATTTTCACAGTTGTTTAAAATTCAACATGTTTTCTAGTCCTTTCACCTAAAAGAGACTTAATATCAGTGTGTCATAATATGTTTTCATCCTCGAGAATAGCGAGAACCAACAATTTATTCGAAGTGATTGAATAGGACTAAGAAGCATTTAAAGGTATGCATGTAAATCAAGTCAACACTTCTGTGTGTGTGCTTGCATGTGCTTTGTGTGCTTGTGTGTGTGTGTGTGTGTGTGTGTGTGTGTGTGTGTGTAGGTGCAGTTGCACCTCCATACATACAGTGATGTATCCGTGTGTGTGTGTGTGTGTGTGTGTGTGTGTGTGTGTATAGGTGCAGTTGCACCTCCATACATACAGTGATGTATCCATGAGTGTGTGTGTGTGTGTGTGTGTGTGTGTGTGTATGTATATACATATGGAGGACAGAGGGCAACTGCTTATGTCATTCATTGGGAGGTATCCACCTTGTTTATAAAACGGGGTTCTTCATTGACCTGGATATCACAAATTGGGGTAGGGTGACTAGACAGGGAACTTCCAATCTCTGCTGAGATTGCAAACTTATATCACCATCCCTGGCACTTTTACTTTGGTTCTGGTTTTCAAAATCAGGCTGATGTGTTTACCTCACAAGTGTGTTCCAGCTGAGCCATCTTCTCTGTGCCCTCATTACTCTGTCCCCTAAAAATGTAGCCAGATTTCGTCAGGGGATTAGACTCCTGACTTTTCAGTCTAATTGCTCTAATTTAAAAATCATGTTGGCAGCAACAATTTTTATAACTATCTAGCATTATAAGATAGTTAGCCAAAGAAGTGCATCTGACAGCTAAGTTATTTCTTTCCAAAAATGCCCTGGGATTTAGAAATGGATCGGTTAGTCTTGTGATTTGTACTTTTTTTTCTATAATTCCCTCCAGTTCCCTAAGGCATCTGTCTATGTTATTCACCCAGGGTCCCACAGGCAGGTGCTGTGTTAAAATATGACTTCATGAGGAAACTTGCCTAATGTCCAATAATCTTTTCCGAGATGCCCTGCTGGGATAGATAGAGGTTCTTACCTCTATCTTCCTGTCGCAAATTCCAGTTTATCTAAACTTTTGCAGCCTTGGCTAATCCATCTGTGTCTGCCTAGAAACTTTAAGGACCAAGAATTTCCAGTGTTCCTGGGGATGCTTTTACAGATCTCTATGCTCTCAAGCACACAGAGAATTTTTGAAGATGGCTATAGTGAGGCCTCAGGAATAGGAGGGAGATGGAAATATTGAAAGGAATGGCAAGGGGAAGCATGAAAGAGAATGGGAAGGAGCTTGAACAAGAGTGGGTTCTTCTCTGCCAAGAGGTCCTAAAGCTCCTCTCCAAGCAGAGTTGAGGTATAATAAACATACCATGGAGAGAAAATGTGCTAATATTGTTAAAAGTGGAGAAAATTTGCTAAATAAAAGATCACTAACATTTTTCCTTCAGAGTAAAAGCTGCAAGAAGTATAATAAAGACTGGATGCTTTTGGGTAGCATCCAGTTACCAGTGGGAGGTTCATAATTGTGAGAAGAGCCAAGGAAAGGTGTGTGACATTGATGTACAAGGTATGGTCACTGGAGCTATTTGCCTCTTTGGCAGCTCTGGATAAGAAACAGAAAGCAGAGCTAACACCACTAATCTCAGAGGCTAAGGAACTCTACAGTGACAGAAACAGAAAACACAGGTATTGTTGGCTGAGAAGTCCAGGCTTGAAGAATGGAGGGTGAGAAAGAGAGAGACTGGAGGGACTGTATAAACATTTGTGAACTATCCAGCAACAAATGTAATGGGAATACCTGGATCAAAGAAAACAAACTTCCAGTATGGTCATTAATTTCTTAGAATAAGCTGTAAATCTTCATTAAAAGACTGTGTGACCTAGTCGTTCAAAACACTTCCCTCCTCAATGTTCCCTAAGCCTAGAAGGGCTCTTATAGATGCTACATTTATGAATGGACATTTCACAACAATTCATTCTTTGTGTCTTAACTAGTGATACCACTGCCACCACCTCCACTCCCCATGCACACACGTATAAAAAGGAGGCTACTTGACCAAAGTTCACAGCACACTAATCAGTATACATAAGCATGTTTATTTAGAAAGTCATTTGATGGCACTTCATGCCTATTTAGCAAAGCCATAGCAATAACTTCAACTAAGACCAGTGAACTTCTCTATTATAGGCTTTTGAATGGGTTTAAGGTATCATGTGTTAATTCTCTCCTGTGGAAATATTCTCAGGTCAGATATGGATGCAGTTGGTTACTCCTACTACTTATTTACCATTATACTACCAGTGGATTCATCTTGGCTGGCTAGTTGCTATTGTTACACACAGGGTTCAGAGATGAATAAGACAGTCAGTGATAATTTCTGCACAGTGACTTCCAGCACTGTGAGATCAAGCCAACAGAGAGGAAGATAACAGAGAGGAAAAATACTTGATTTTTTTATGTCCTACAAACTAGGTGTGTGGCTTCATCAGCTATAGGTTTTCACTGGTTATTGATGAACATCTAGGCTGACCTCATTCCTCTGCAAAGCTTAGAGAACATTATACAATAAGCAGAAGGAACGTGTAAATGCTAAGAGAAGCAGGGAGAGGTGCCCAGAACACTGACTTGTGGGTATGTGGCATGGATATTGTACTCCTGAACCCTTGAGATGTGATTGGAGCACCTGTGATTAACTACTATCACTCTCCAGAAGATTAAACATGTCTGAACCTTGTCATGGAAGGGGAAAGAACTCATGAGGCCGCAAACCACAAAGATTGTCCAGATAACAATTTCTGGAGGAGAAAGAAACATTTTCTTCAGAGAGTATCCACTGATAAAGAGCACATCCTACTGTACACCTATAACCCACCCTAAAAAACCGATTGTGTCATAGAAAAAAGAGACATGAAAGCCAAAAAAAGGACTTGATTGGAAAAGAAAGCAGAGAGTATAACAAGGGGGTTAATATGATTGAAATATATTGTGTATGTACTTAAATGTCATAATAAAGCATATAGTTATATATAATTAATATAGGCTAACAAACTATTAAAATAAAACAAAATAAATAGTACTCCCAATTATGTATCACTTCAAAAAACAAACTAAAGCCTCAAATGAAACAACCTGTTTTAATTAAAATTACAGTAGACTGCAATCAGCTCTCCTGGTTTATAATTTTATGAGAAAAATATCTGAGAACATTTTACATTGATCTATTTACCTCTTTTATTTCTGGAAGTAATTTCTTTCTTAAAAACATAGGCATGTGTATCTCTTAGTGTGAAGGAACAATCTTTTATAACTCCAACCTTGTTGTTTTTAATTTCCTTTTTGCCCAGTTTTCTAGAGGTAAGACTGTGTTTGCTCCACATTGAGCAATATTTATAAGAAATCTTCAGGATGAAGTATGTTTGCAGCTGCCTAGTTTAGGTTTATGTCCTGGCATAATAGAAGATATTTGTTTCAAAGAGGGTTGGATTTGAGATTTGGATAGTCTCTAGCCTGCGGTGAATGGGGAGGACCAGAATTCACAGGAAAGGGCTTCATCTGAATGCTGCTTTGATGATTTGAAGGGAAGGTATAATTTATCCACTTATTTCTATCTCTGCTACTTTTTGAGAGCATCAGAGTTGAGAAAGAGAGAGTTGGCCATATCAGAAGTTAATTCTCTCCTTCTTCAACAGGAGCATTATTTGCCTCTGGAGTCAGACCCATTGTCTGAGCTTTATCTTCCTTGTCTAGAACACACTGAAGGGCAGAATCATAGAAACTGCTGCACTATACATCTGTACCCCTTTATTTAGGCTCTCTTTATAGTTACTCAGTTCGCAACCAACGCCAAGGTGCATATTTCATGAAAGAGGCTGCTGATCCATGTTATGGAACATCTATAGTTACCAGTATCCAAGTTTTTATGTCAAACAAGATGTGAGTACAATTCCTAGATTAGCTTCTTCTAAAGTAGGAAATTTTAGGGCTTATATAAACTTGTGTCTTCACCCATAGGACAACCATTAGGAGTAGACAAGAAGACTCAGTGTGTGAGAGTGACTATTGTGCATGCCTGAAACTTGTACTCAGTCCCTGGAGCCCACAATGGAAGAAGTGAATTTACCCTTATTTATAGTTCTCCGACAACCATCTGCACACTTTGGCATGTATGCACCTTCTGTCTGTCTGTCTGTCTCTCTCTCTCTCCCTCTCTCTCTCTCTCTCTCTCTCTCTCTCTATATATATATATATATATATATATATATATATATGTATATGTTATAGTTATATAGTTAAATATTTATATATTGTTATATATATACATATACATAACAATAAATCCAGCTTTATCCAAGCATATACTTAGCAAAATTATTATAAATAATAAATCCATAAAATATACTAAATCATTTTGAGTATTTTAGAGAAAAATAAAAAGTCAAAGAATAGATTATTTACTTTTAACTTACTGAGTTCTTGCAATATACAGATCATTTGAATGTAATTTTTAAAACAAACAGATTTTATTTTTTAAACTGTATTAAATGGTCAAACATAAATATTTATACTAATGTAAATAGTTTACCCTCATGTGTATTCACTATAATCTATAATCTTCACTCTCTAGGAAATATGGTTTAGGTTTTACCAAGCCTTCATTGTGTTTCTGTGAGAACATGCTGTTGTAGTCAGAGACAGTCAACCTGTGTTGGCATTAGTAACGGTTCCCCTGGATCCACCTACAGACTTCAGAAGTGCATTATTGGAAATGCAGCGATAGCTGAGCTGTACCCCGGCTGCAATCTGCTACAGTTCTTAGCCAGGCAATCTTCTTTTCTGGAAAAATGCTCTACAATTCACCAAGCCTCCAGGGAGCTTGGAAATTACATAGAGACAGAGATTTGAGGAGTGGGTGGAATTTTTTTTTTTTCTTGAAGCTGTAGAAGTCAGGATAAAAGGAACTCATCTTAAATTTATTTTAAATCAAGAAATATAAGACATCTATGATTTCTATAGCAAATTCCAGGTTTTGTCTTTCCATTTCCTAATTCTAATGTTGTAGCTTTTAAGTCAATGGTCATAACTTCTACCAGAATCATTAATTTATCATAGTCCTTATACCACTTTAACTTTCTCCTTTTGATACTTTCTCCTCCTTTTCCTTCCCCTTTCCCTGTTCTCTTTCTTTCTCAATTTGATTCTTTATGAATATTTAACTCATGTGAGCCACACAAGTAATATCAAAAATAAATAGTTATTACAGCAGTAATTATTTTTATGATATATTACTTCCCTAACATGAGAAATATTGAAAACTATTAAGGAAGACAAACTCTTTTGGACAACACAGACTTTAAAATTTTGAGATTTCATAATTCTAATTTTAAGGATGAAAACTTATAATGAAATTACAAGAAATATGTCATGGACCTCACGCAAAAATAAAATATAATACAGGAAAATGTTTGTTGCAATTCTTATCTGGTTGTTACCAACAAGAACAGGACAAGAAAAGATGACTTTAACTAGTTAGGGTTAGAATTCTCACTGGCAGCCCTAAGACTGGCTTTCGAGACTTGGGGTGTTCAGGTAGCATTTGAGGAAACTGCTTTGAGAGTGTTTATTTTGCTGCTCTGTTCATGTTCCCTCTGGAAACCAAGGGTTAAAGATCAGTGTGTTGCTCACTCAGGGTCATCACAACATAAAATGTTTTCAGCTCTCCTGAGCTGACATCTCATCAGCACTAACTGCTTGACCCTGCACCCCGACGGTAGAGAGCAGGCACCTGTCTTTAAAATGTGTGAACCGAATTTTATCTGCAATGATTTTTCTTCTTATCCTTTGATCTGTCACCATTTCTTCACAATGTCAAAAGCCCAGAATCCAGGTTTGAATGGTGATCAAACTCAGTAGCACACAATTTTAAAGTCTGATCCTGAATCTACACAATCAAAACTCTTTTTCAATTCAGATTCAACCTGCAACAGTGAAGACAGCATCACTGAGCCACTTCTTCCTCACTTAAGCCTTTTGGAGAATGAACATAAAGAGGTTATAAGGAAATGAAATATCTACCTTTTACCAGCTGTACTATAACGCATGTGTGTAAAGAAATATGTTCCTCTGTGACCCTTTGGAAGACTAAGTCCCTCTAAGTACTGTTGCCATTACCCAGAATATTTAGTTATAAATTCCTTTCAGAAAAAAACTCAAAAATAGTTTCCCAAGTTATGTCAAAAAAAAAAAAATCAACATTATTGATTTGTTTTCACAAGATGTTCAACTCATCTATTATCCTTCCCCTTTCTCTTTCTTCACGTGACCTCCTGAGCTCTCCTGTGACTGTTGATTCGCTTGCATTTAGCAGGCATTTGTGGACAGCCAAGCTCTATCAGAGAAACTGAACTTCTGACATCTGCACTGTCAAATTCTTCCTCTACCTCCCTCTACTCCATTATTAGAGCCTCCTTTCTTCTGTAGCCTAATGCACACTTCATTTTGTTGATTATGTTGTTGTTGTTGTTGTTGTTGTTGTTGTTGTTGTTTGTTCATTTGTTTTGGGAGTTTTTTGTTTTTGTTTCTTTGTTTTGTTGTTGTTGTTATTTGACAATTGGATTAAAAACAGACCTCTTAACCATGGAACCTGAACGTCTAGTTAAATCAGTGAATACCTTAGGGGTCTATACTAGAAGTAGCTAGATGGTACCTGTGGTTCTTGTAAAATTATTACTCGACTTGGTATGGTGACCACCCGAAGGCATTTTAATGTCAACCTTTAACTATATCTCCTTCACCTTGCTGCCACACTCTGTGTTCCTTTCTGTTATTTCCAACTGAACCTCTACCTAGATATCCCATGGGAAACTCAACCAAACATGTTTTAAAGAAGTTCCTTCTCTCTATGGATCTGTTCCTCCTTGTGTATGTATTTTAATGACTATTAGCATTTATAGGGGTTGGAGAGAGAGGTCAACAGTGAAGAGGTGTGTGTCCTCAATACCCACAGGTAACTCAATCCTGTTTTTACTGAAGTTCCAGGGGTTCTAACCCCCTCTTCTGACCTCTGCAGGTGCTGCACTTATGTGGTGTCCAAAGAGACATGTATGAAAATATCCATAAATATAAAATAAGATAATCTTTAATTGCTGAAAATGTAGAATTACATTGCCTAAGAGAACCTGAGTCCTTATACAAATGATGCTGTTTCTATATTTAATCAAATGTTAATAACTACATAGAATATAAGAACAACTTCAGATTCTTTATACTTTTTAATTATTTATTTTTATGTAATTTAATTTCATGCACGCTGATGTTTTGCTTAAATGTATGTCTGGGATGTATGTCTGTGTGATTGTATTGGATCCCATGGAGCTAGAGTTATAGGCAGGTGTGAACTGCCATGTGGTTGCTGGAAATTGAACCCAGATCCTCAGCAGCCAGTGCTCTTAACCACTTAATCCTCCTCCATTCAAGATTCTTTTTCTACCCTGACAAATACCATTAATATCAGGTGGATGTTTGTCATTGATATTTAAAACTTCCTATTTGCACAATCATATCTCTCTATTCATTCTCTTATGTGGCTATGAGGATGAACATTCCACAAAGATTATTCACAACATTATATGATCTAAAACATCTTTGTTCTTTCCTATTACTTTCAAAACAATTTTAAAATTTTTGATAATGATTATAGTTTTAATCACAGGTAATTCTACATGCTCCTCACGGTAGCCATCAATTTCAAGCAGAATGCATCTGAGACAACATATTTGTTCTCCCTGTCTATGCTGTACCTTGAGTGGTCTTCTCATATATCACAATAACTGTTCTTTCTTCATCTCAACTGCAATATCATCAATGACTATATAAGCTGTCATCTATAATAGGCTTCCATAGGGACAGGAGCTATCATCCAGCTTCTGGTACTAAGCTTGTGGTAAAAAGCAGAGTGTCCCACCAAAGATGTCCTTGTGCTAATCATTGGAAACTTGGAATATATTATAGGTGTGGCAACAGAATATTGCTATAACATGTGACAATTAAAGACATTACACTGAAGCTTCTGGGTAGGTACAGTGGCATCACAGTGGAAGAAGGCACATGAGAGGAATTTGGAAGGCACAATGAGGAAAAGAACTAAACAAGGCTGATTTTGAAGATGAAGTAAGAGAGTTCTAAGTTACATATGTGGAAGAGCTTGAAAATTCATGGGCAGCAGTATCTCCCCTAAAGAAAACAAAAAGTAATGAAGCACTGTGGACATACAGATTTTAGCATAGAAAGAGACATTTTAGAGTTATGACCAAAAAGACTATGAGATAACAACCTGTGCTATAGCAGAAATAGAACATGATGTGCCTACTTTATCCTGTTGATTTAGAAAAGATCATACAGTTTTACACACACACACACACACACACACATGCACACACACACACACACACATATACTTGCTCCACATATTTATTATATTCTCTTTGACATTGCTAATATTATAAATTTCAGATCACAGAAAAGATCCATAAAATATCCTTTATAAAAATATAAAGGACAACATGTAGAGATATGAAACTCAACATGTGCAGATATAAATTCAGCACTAGGAATACTTGACATTGACTTTAGAGTTGCAAGGAGAGGCCTACACTGCAGAAGCAAAAATGTAGAAAACAGTGCAAAACGAGGTAAAATTGAGGAGTGACATGAAAATTGTCCCCAAATTCCTCTCCTAGTCACTTATTTCTGTTTCACTGCAAAATTGAACACAAATTCACACAGAATTGTTACAAAGTTGACAAGTAGTTCAGAGGGAAGAGCCTTTGCATACCTCAGCATTCTACAGTATTAAAATAACCTTATGGGCCTAATACATTGTCAATTCCTATAAGATTGACAATAGACTCCTGTAATATTTTTATCTTAAAGAATAAGCAAACATTTACTCGTATGATAATTGATGGGTTGACCTCAGGACCCTGGAACAGTTTTATTCCACATGGTCACTCGTAAACCTAGCATAGCATTCTCTGACTTCTACATGTGGCTCCAATCTCAGTCACCATTGTGTTCAAATTTTAGACATAAGGAATAATGAAGAAAGATAGAATGAAGGCTTTCATGTTAGGCTTCAAATGAGATAGACCCACTTTCTCTTAAGGGAACTGTGAGACATGGGAACACTGATAAACAAGGTAGACTGGAAAGACTGGCTGACTTGGAACCAAGAAGGAACAATACTTAGATGGACAACTATTATTCTTACACATGGTCTCACAGCATAAATGAGTAGGTTAATGAAGAGGGCTGAAGAGACTCTAAATAAGTTAGAAACTGCTAAACTTTCAGAATTATTATCAGTGTTGAGAAATAGCTTTAGAATTAGAATTAATTCCAAGTGACCTAGAAGTGTAAATATTTCAGTCTCCTTTTCATAAAAGTATGTGCCTTGGAGGTAGACACAGGAACTGGAGTCATATCTAAATGAATCAGTTGGCCTGGCTGCCCACCTTGTAGGCCCTTCTTGGTAGGCACTCATCCCCTTACTTCAAAAGCCAATTCCTTGATGGGGATATGAAGAAGAGGAAAACATTGAATAACTTCATAATTCGCCTTTGCTTACCCTTACATAGATTAAAATTGAACTACATCCGTGAAGAATGTAGCAGAATGAGATACAGGAAACATCTTCCTTACCAACATACGTTCCTCATGAAAGCTGTGATTATTCAATCATTTCTTTTATTTTTAGAAATCTGTCGATTTGATGATTACTTTTTGGTGTTGACTATTGGCTTCACTTGAAAGGTTTACTACAGCTTGTGGCCCTGTGGTCAAAAAACTTGAGAAATGGAGGTTAACGAGCAGTTAAGCCAAGTTTCTCCTGGATACTGGAAATTAAAGTAGTAGAGTAAGACCAATATGTCAGGGGATTGAAGTCATCAATGCTCAAAATCAAATCAAAATCAGTACTTTAGGCAATAGAAAAGCAATAGATCAAAGAAATCAGTGGTTGTGCTAATAGAAATTTGACATATTTTGGACCCAGGCACAGGCAAGTAGAACAGAAGTTATGCTAAAAATCATAAACTCTAGAGGCACACTGAACACACCTAAATGAACAGTATGAGTGTCAATGTCAGGAGTATGTCACATGCTGGCCTCTAAGAGAACTTTTACAGTTAATTATAGCATAATGCAAACCAATTAAATAAATTACTATTCTGATAACATCTAACTAAATTCAGCCACTCTGGACAGAGGGTGAAAAGTCATAGCATTAAGCAATTGAGGTCTGGGCAAGAATAGAACTAAACAGAAATAGTACAAAGCATAGAGGGCGTTAGGTTTACAAACTGCAGGACCAAGGTATGAAATATCTCTCCTGACCCCCAGGGGTTCATATTTACATCAACAGTATGCAGGTTTATTATGCTGGGATATAACACACACACACACACACACACACACACACACATGTATGTGTGCTACATATATATTATATATACATATATGTATGTACATATACATATTTTATATATGTATATATAATACACACATGTGTGTGGAAGGGGGCATAACTAATGGCTCCAAAATTTAATTTTATTTATGAGGACCCATTGCAGTTAGATGTAGCCTTCACTGAGTTCTACTTGATCCATGAAATGGGCATGGAAGTGTGCATAGTACTTCAAGACCTACTCTGAAGCATTTTATACTGCCATGCCTCTCTTATCCACTATTAACCTGCTAGGATCAAAGAACCAGTGACAAAACTTGAGGCCACAGAGAGGGTGTATCACTATGTAGGAAGAATGCAAGTCCATGAAAAACTGAATGTAGCAAAGTTTCTTCTCTCCATTTCACTAATCTGCATTGAACTATGCTCACTAATAAGGAAATCATTCCTTTCTGTTAATTCACTGAAGTCCCCCCATTGACCACTATAACAATTTGCTATTCTGAAAACTGTGTGTGTGTGTGTTGGGGGGTTATTTTACTGATGATTTGTGGTGAATCACCAGTGCAAAATGTGTAACAGAAGAAATATGTTTTACTTAAGGCACATTTTAAAGTACATGCCTGAGGCCTGGACAAATGACTCAGCTCTTAACATGAAGGATCCCAAACAAATGTGATTTCAGTGCTAGAGGATTTCACATATTCTTTTGACTTCTTCTTCACTGCAAACATGTGGTACACAGACATATATGCAGGCAAAATACCCATCCACATACATTTTTAAGCATTAAAAAAACATTGATTGTATGCCAGAGAAGTAGCAGCTGGAAAAGCTGTACACATACAGTAACTGCTTATTTAAGAAAAATAGTGATTAGAAATTTTAATAGCTTTAATATACATCTCTTGTAATTATCTTCAAAACTTACTCTAAGCAATTTTCACCAAATGAGAACTTGTTGCTTTGAGGAAGAGAAGGAAATGAAATAAGCTATATAAATTGTGATACACATTTTTGCATGTTGCTAGACATGGATAGGACCTCACGCCAGCCTGACAATCTGTGGATTCTTTCAGATTAGGGACCTGTCATGAAAGAACATCATATAGAAAATGACAAGTGTGGATGTTTTCTCAAGCCAACTGGAGATGTTTATGAAAGCATCAAAACACATGGTCTGCAAGTCATTGCCCAACAGTAGGTTGTAACCAGCCTTTGTATCTACATCTCCAGAGAACGTACAGCCAGAGGCAATCTCATTATAGTCAATAAAGAAAGAAATCTGTTCCTCATACCACCTTTAACTTGTATTCTCAGAAATGCATGCATAAGTGCACGTGATTTGGATACATCAATCCAAGCTATCTTTAATTTGTTATGCAGAATACATGTCTCAAATTCTTACGCTCAAACTCCAGAAGAGGCTGCTCAAAGCCTTATAAACAGAATCAAAGGTTTTCTGTGCCATTTCCATGATGTATCCCATTCTAGAGAAAGCTCCTAAATCTGCTATTGCTAACGCAAGAGTCTGAGGTATAAAATAAAAATCAAGTCTGGTTCTTTATTGTCTAATGCCCTGACTTCAAGCAAAAAGTTCAAAGAGAAGAGGAATGATCTAGAAGGTAAGAGTGCCAGCTAATGAAACATTCTCAATTTCCAGATGGCATATGTAAGTATAGTATCTGTTCCTCTTTTTTTTCTGTTAAATTGAAATATTTTCTCCGAGATTTTTTGTGAAAAACAATGAAATACACATTAAGCCTATGTATTATTGTATGTGTGTGAGTATATATGTGAGTGTATGTTAATACGTGTATAGATGTACTTGTGTGTGAATACATATGTGTGTGAATATATCTGTGTGTGTGTGAGTGCATGTGTGCATGTGCGTGTGTCTGTGTGTGTGAATGTGTGTATGCGTGTGTGTGTGTGTGCATGTGTGTGTGCATGTGTGTGTGTTTACGTGTGTGTATGTGCTTATGAACATGTTCACGTGTGTGCGTGTGTGTGTATGTGCGTGTGTGAGTGTGTGTGTGTGTGTGCATGTGTGTGTATGTGTATAGGTTAGATTCAGATTTTAAAACCTTTCTTTGTACAAGTGTGAGCAACTGGTTTCTTTCTCTGATTTCTATTCTGAGCATTAGCGTTCCTTTACACAACTGAGACTCAGTCATCCTCGGGGATGACTTTATCTTACTTCTTCCCTTCTGTCTCAGGACCAGGACTTGGGACTTGACCTTTCTGTACTGATTTTCTTGAATCTTTTAGGTGTTGATGGCCTTTCTTTGTTCCTGAGTCCAAGTCCATCCTAATTCTTTACACAGAAGAGGTGTTGAAAACTTTTCCCTAACATCCTGACAAATCCTCAGCCTTTTGTGTAGGTTGGTATGTGTCACTGCAAAGCTATACAAAATCAAAAGTAATCTTATAAATCAGTAAAAAGATAGAACAGTAAACGCCTTGTTCTTAGAAAATATCTGTTGATTTTTGCTACCCAACAAGAGCCGTAAGATGGTTAGAAATAAATCATTCTGGTATGAGAAGTACATTATCACTTTGAAAATGTATTAAAAAGCACTTGAAGTTCTAAATATAAATACTATATTTTTGTCCTAACAAAACAAGATTAACTCAAAGGTATCCTTGTATTTCCTTAGCTATGTTGCAATTACAACAGAATACAAACTCTCTCATAGAACTGTGCAAATATATACATGCTTACATATAATCATTTGATCATAAAAGTGACCTTGATTAGAAGCAAAGTTGAGAGAAGTGTGCAAATATCTAAATACATAATAATGCATTTATATACTCATATGTACCAGCATGTAAAGTGAAGAGGAATGTATTAAATTATGGGTCTAGGCACAAGACATGAGTGCATTAATAAGAAAATTTTTTACAAACTCTAGTGATACTCATAAATTAATATGAGATATTCATAAATATAGAAAAATTTGATTCAGAGAGAGGTATAAATTTTAAATACATAGTTTGTATTAAATACACTGTATGTGTTTAAATTTTTACATCCTCCCTAACACTGAACTGGCCCAATGATTTCAAAATTCTCAGAGAAAAATATTGTTGGGTAAACTTCTCTCAAACTTTTTCAATTTCCCTCTAACCTAACTGTAAACACCAAGATAAACACAGAAGAAAGTGCATTGTAAAGTATTAAATAAACTAATAATTAAACAATAAAGATGAAAATGTCCATGAAAGATATAGTTGAGAAAACTGATTCCTACTAATGTAATTTCCCCTTGACTCATTCTTTGATAATAATTATGAGATAAAGAGTTTCTTCTTCAAGCTTTTCATGTCTAATAAAGTTGTACTTATACAATAATAAAAAGAAAGAAAGAAACAAAGAAACAAAGAAAGAAACAAAGAAAGAAACAAGAAAGAAAGAGAGTGTATCAACTAAAGCAAATACCCACTGCATTCCAGGATCCAGAAAGAATTGGAAAACGACTCAGAGTGGATTTCAACCATACCTGGTGGAGTTCCCAGAAAGAGAACACCTGTTCACCTGAGGCAACCAAGAAATAAGAAAGGAAAGCAAAGGGCCGGCAGGCCTCCCTCCTCATGCTGGCTGTTTGCCTTGCTACACCTTCTCCCTGCCCCCGACTACTTCTAAGAGGAGACAGACTTTTGACAACCTTCCAGCTGAGCACTGAGGCCAGCTATGAGGCAGGAACTGTGGAGTTTCTTAATGCTGTTATGCCAACACAATGGTGCAGCTTTCTGTCTAAAAGTACATTATTAGCACTTGCTTTGTGGTAAGATTTTTCTCATTTGAACTAAAATCGAAAGAAAGGAAGAATGGAGAACAGTGTGCTTTGAGCATGCCAGGTATTGGACAAAGCCCTCTAGACACAAAGTGAAGGGGGTTACATGTGCATTTGAATAACGTTTTAACAAATATCAGGGGTGAGGAACTGAATTTCAGAGCCACTGCTGTTTGAAGCTGCACTCATAATCTTGGCAGTCTCCAGCCAGCACTCTTAAAGCTCTCTGCCTTTAGTGTACCTCCTCTCAGATCCCTGTGAGACCAATGCTCTTGGAAGCAAATGAAGGAGGAAAGACTTCCATGACTGATCCTGTTCTCAGTTGCTATCACACACGGAGCTAGCTACTCCTGTCTGTGTCGTTTCCTCTAGTGAAATCCATGCTTCCGTCTGCGCATGAATACTCATTTCCTTGTACTTTATGGAATCAAAACAGAGCACTCAGTTGCTAAGCTTGAAGTGGGAACAGGGGGAGAAAAGACGTCTACAGCAGAAAGCTAATTTAGCCGACAAAAATAAGGAGAGGAGGAAGGGGAGGAAGAGGAGGAAAAGAAGGAAAAGTAGAAGAAAGAGACGGCTGGAGAAGGGGGAAGAGGAGGAGGAGAAGACAAGAAGAGGGAATGAAACAAACTACACAAACTACAAACCCAGTTTGGTGCTTGGTCCTGTTGTGTTTTCTTGCTGTCTTCTCAGTCTGTGACTAGCCAGACAAAGGCACAGAGAATCATACAATAATACATACTTCCCCTGGAAAGAATGTACCTCTTAAACAAATGAATGAAGAACTATAAAAACAAGTAGTGTCCTTGAAAACATGGCCAAGCATGGGAGAAATAGGTTCTCCAAAGCCATAGAAAAGGATCTTTGAAAACATCTCAGTAGAGGGGCTTGATGTTCAACTCCACAGCTGAGGGGGAATAGCATCAGAGATAGAAGAATATGCAAAATGGGATGCATTTGACCTTATCTGCCTGAGTTTTCCCCTGATACAACCTGGCTTCTGTAACTTGGGTACTACCCTGGACCATAAGGATTCCAGACACTTTTTAAATTCGAAGTTTCCTTACTAGCCTCAGCTCTTTCCCTCACTCATGCCCCTCTTCCCACCTGTCCTTTGTAGAGGGTATTTCCCCTGCCACCCTGCTAACAGAAGCTTCCTGTACCCTTCATTGACTTAGCCTCCATACCAGAAGTGTGTGGCTGAACGAAGTGACAGCTGCTCATGTTCCAAACACTTCATCATTTAGTTCTCCGCTTCCCTATCTGTGCATCCTGAGATACGTTCTGACTTGAACTGATAGTCCCCTGCCCTGATTTAAATGTGAAATGTTCCCTATAGAGTCATACATTTGAACACTTAACTCTCAACTGCTGGCAGATATTTGAGGACTATAGCCATGCCCCATTTCTTTCCTCCTTGTCATCTAACTGGTAGGACAAGATGTGAAAAGCCACATGAAGTAGAAACCTAAGGGTTCTTTGGAAAGTCAGTTGTGTTGAATAGTGTTTTGCTAAAACAGACTCGTGAAGAAACATTTTGTTAAAATACACACAGGGGAAAGACTAAGACAGACTCATGAAAAAAAAAAAAAAACATTTCAACAAAACCGACACAGGTAAAAGAATGTTCTGCTAAAACAAGCACATGGAAGGACACATGATAAAGGATTCTTCACTAATGACATATATGTATTGGTCTGCCTTACATTGCATAGTTGAGCTCCATTTGTTGGGGATTCATAGAGAAAAATGCATTAAAAACATCTGATGATATGCTACAATTTCTTACTACTTCTGTGGACTCAGGGTGATTGACAGAATGATGTCAGCTGAAACAAACTAATGTACTGAGTCAAGACATGTACTGAGACAAGTCTCATGGAGTATAGATGATGTTTAGGAGTATAAAAAGGACTCAACAGACATTGACAGAGGCTGAGCTTGGCTTCCTAGTAGAGCTAGCTATACAATGCTTGTTGGTCTCACATCTTCCCTGATCTTCACTTTGCTGAGAGAGGCATGGCCATGAACTTCTTTTGACATTCCTGCTAGTCCCTCCTACAACAGACTCATGCTGAGGGTGAGGCCTGGCTGTCTCTGCTAGGTAGTACCACCAATACTGACTACTATTTGCTATCCAACTTTACCAAACTGGACTGCTGGTGCATCCATGAAGTATTTATGAATGGATCGAGCTGACATTGCATATCTGTAAATTGAACTAATTTCCAGACAACACAGATGAGAGTTTCTCAAAAGACCATTTCTAAACATGTCTACTTCTGCTGTATCCTTTCTTTCCAACTACCTTTGATGGTTGGTAGGCTACAAGGGAGGTTAAAAATAGGCATTAAAAATTAAAATTACAGTCACAGTCATATGAATCAGGATTGTCTTCCATGTTTTTCACACTATGACGGACTGTCATACAATCAAAACAGCAGTTTATGCAAATCCTCTGGCATTTAGTTTGATGGCTACCTTGACACAGCAGTGACCCAAGGAGTGAATACACAATCCAATGCTAGTCTTAGGATTGCCTCTAAATCAGTGGTTCTCAAACTTCCTAACACTGTGACCCTTTGAACACTGTTCATGTTGTGGTGATGCCCACTCATAAAATTATTTCATTGCTACTTTGTTACTGTAATTTCACTACTGTTAAGAATCATAATCTGATGTGCAGGATACCTGATATGTGACATTCAAGGGGGTCACAACCCACAGATTGAGAACCGATGCACTGAATAAACCCAACCTAGATTAATGGTAATGGGTGTTTACAAGAGGTGACAGAAGCAAGGGTATAAAAGAGTTCAATGAAACAGTAAACATTCAGAAAATGTCAATTTCATTATTTAGAGCTCCTCCTTGGGACCTAGAACAAAGCCTCATCAGAGGTTTGTGCTCAGTGAATGTTTGGAGTGGGGAAAAAAATAAAAAGTGACACATGAGAGAAAATGGAGACCAGTTTAACGCAGAACCATATAGGGAAAGCGTGGTAACTCTATCACAATTCGAGTGGAAGGATGATAAGGATCTGACATCCATGAATACACGGTAAATTAAGAATACAGTGACAGAATCGAGTCCATTCCAGAATATATTGAAAGAGGTGGGTGGGGGGAAGAAAAAAAGATAAACTGTCCCTAGAATGGATAGGATGACTATGAAGAAAAAGAAGAAAAGGAGAAATGTAATTTGTAAGGAACAAATAGAATAATTATCCTCAGAAACTGTGATAATAGCTAAAGGAAACTAAGGCTTAATAGTAAGAGATCAGAGTTGGCCTATGTATACAGATCTGAAGTTCTAATTATCTGAAACAAAACAATAATGCAAAAACCTGTAAGGAGCTGTTGCTATTTAGCCATTCCATAACTCCCTCCTACTTAACAAACAAACAGTAAACCAAAATTCAAATAATAACCCATCTTGTTGAATATAGAACACTCTCTGGACACATTTCTCTGTGGGGCATAAAGGAGTTTGTGCCTTAGAAGAAAGCTCCCCAAGTTTTTGTGTCCTGGATCTGTGGATTAAGACACACCCAGAGTGTAAAACTCTGGGGTGAAGCTCTAGGGACTGTTATCATTGCCTTGATTGAGGATCCAACCTGCAGCACAGGGGCAGAACAAACAGGTAGAGCTGCAAGGCCCCAAGTACAAGGAGTCTACCAATTCTGAAGGCCTGAGTTTGGTAGAAAGTATGTGCTAGGTTAGCACTCAACATAGGCATCACTTTCTAAACAGTTTTGTTAATTTCCATCACTGATATAATGCCCTGGAAATGTATTTATTAATGGAGGAAACACTTGTTTTTTCATTGCTGCATGAATTCAGAGGTTTCAGCCTATGGGAACACAGTTTTTTGGTGTGTGGTAAATGAGAACACAAAGACAGAGACCACATGGCAGAAGGTCCTCTTACCTCACAGCTGCCAGGAAGTACAGAAAAACAGAAATAGTGTTCCTACCTAAAGAAAGATAGACTGCTCAAAGTAGGTCTAGTGGCATACTTCCTCAAAGTAAGTCTAGCAATGTACTTCCTCAAAGTAGGCCTAGTTCCTTACAGCCTGGTCAGGTCTGAACACACCAGTAGGGTCATCCTTTAATGCATGATCAAATTACCTTTGGATAGTGTCGGTCACTGGAAATCAAGCCTTTCATGCAGGAGCCTTAAAAGAGACATGTTACATTTAAAATAGCAATTTCTTTATCTTACCTATGAGGGTTTTCTTTTTTCTTATAAGATCTGAGAAAGAAAAACTCAATCTCTGAAAATCCAGTAACTTATAACGAATTACTATTACTTATCCGTACTAGAAATTATTTTTGGAATAAAAAGAGTTAAAAAGCAAATAAATCTCAAGCTTTTGAGTTAAAGAAAAAGCCTCAACAAAGAGACATGAAAAATCAGTCTGTCCTAAAACCTCTCTCATATGAAATGCGGGAAGGCAATGAAACAATCTAAGGAGTTCTAGAGTGGAAATACATTTCCCAAGAGTGTGCGCCCAGAAAAACTCAAGGGACAGAAACATGGTCCTATATGTGCAAGAGTTCAAAAAACCACCTTCGACTGAGAATTTTTAATAGCAGCAGCAGCAGCAGCAAATGAACTACCGAACTAGATCATCTGAAGAGGGAAAGGAGACTGACAAGGAGGAAATTTAAGCAGGGGATGCTATGGAAGAGTATGGCAGAAGAAGAAATGGAAGAAAGGATTGCTAATAGAAAGGATGTTTACAAATTTCATAATGGAATTTCGACTATTTGATAAGCATTGTGTTAGTTAGTTACCTTACATTAGGGATATTGCTCCTTGCAGAAGCCGTGGACCCCAAAATAAAATTCCAGTGCCACACCATGTGTGTTATACCTTCTCTCAAGTTCTTGTTTTGTGTGGCAAAGACACTGCTAAAAATGGATGTTATTGCCATTGCAATATTATTGGATACCCATTAGAATGATATTAGATGGAGCTCTATTGCATAAACACTATATGCCTTAGTTACAGAATGTAGAGAATTCAAGCTAGCATAGATCCGTATGCTTCTCCATGGATGGGTGACTTTCAGAATACTGAAAGGCACTATGCAGACTTCTGGGGAATAGAAATCATCTACAGAATTACCTAGCTATGAATCCTATGAGCTATAGAAACCACCAGCCTGGCAAGATATGCCCATGGGTACAACAACAGCATGAATGTCATGGGAATAACTAACTACTTTCTGACTAGATTTAAACTTTATATCACAGGAACAAAGTCTGGCCAAAACCCTGGCTATGACACACATAGGCCCTAAGGGAAAACCTACAACTATTAGTTTGATAAATAGATATAACCTCAAGTGCCCTTTTAAATACATATCTCTCTATTCTTATAGATTAATGTAGCTCAGAGTTCTTATCAGAAAAGTTTCTTTTCACAGTTTATGGTGGCTAATACAGAAACTCACAATTGGTCAAAGGGCAAAGACTAACTGAAATAGATCAGGGAGGACTGGGGCAAAACTGTATCTTCTGGATATGAGAGGGCCATCTAACTTGTAAACTCACACAGATGTGACTGCTTAGGCAGGAACTGCATAAAGCCAGTCAACATTCCAGTATGGATGAGATGAAAGAGGGGCGTATGAGAACCTGATCATAGCCAAGGATGTATTTAAAGCTGATATCTGATAGAGGATTTCTTTTAGGGATGTGCCCCTTGTAGATGACCATGTACAGTAAATAGCTCCACACTTGTGTGTGCACAGGCATTTACACACAGACAGTACTAATTAGACTTGGTAGGTTATAAAAAAGAAAAAGCGTCATTGCACAACGTTGGTGTGGGTGCATAACAGGGAAGATATAGGAAGAGTTGGTAATGAAAAATGGGAGTGTAAAATTTCTCAAATATATATAAGAATACTATATTTTAAAAAATACATTGATCAAATGAGAACTTGGTAAAAAAAAATCAGGATTAATAAAAAAGTTTTCATGGAAGAGTATCATTTGAGTCTCTTCTATTCATGGTATGAGTTTCAAGGAACTTGCTGAGATGATCAGCAATAGATTCCCATCATCCCATACGTGTGTAAGACAGCAATAACCATGAAATGAAGGCCACATAGCTTCAAAGTATTAAATATAGATTTGGTGATCTGGGGTATGGCTGTCTTTGTGGTAGAATGCTTGCTTGCTATGTCCTGGGTTGGATCCCTTGTCACTGAAAAAAAAAAGACAGGCATAAATCTGGCGGGGTCAGGGGATCAGTGCAGATAGTGACTTTGAGAGAAATGTTGTGGACCCTCAATTTCAGTCTAAGTACATTGGAAATCTGTTTTGTAAATAATAAAGAGATACCTAAAATGTAAACATGAAAAAATAAAAGAGTTGGCTGCTATTAACCTGGATATTTGTGCAAGAAGGAAGCAGAGTAGGATGTTATAACAGTAAAAGTGCCAAGAGAAGGAAACCGAAAGGAGAGTAGGATCAAGTGAGAATTAGTATTAGGCAGTCAGTATGTGAAGCTCGTATGGAGAAATACACTCTGAAGTATGAACAGCAATAATGTTGAGGAAACTGATTAAATTAGAAAAATTTAAAAAAAAACAAAACATGTTCTTTAGATAACATATAGAAGATGTGCTGCTACCTACCTGTGTGTACCTGAGCATTATATTTGGCATGCCCAAACTATGAAATTTGCTATTTGTTATTTACACACAGCATATTTGTTAGAATATAATTTATATATTTTATAATAGACTCAAAAGTTCTAATTTAACTCTTTTTACCTTCTTTTTTATCCTTTTGAGATTATAGTTACAACTCTCTTATCTGTTCTAAATTATTCATCTCTTTTGCAGGATTTATTTTATTTTTATTTTATGATCATACACATATGTTCATGTGTTCCTATGTATAACTGGTATATGTACACATGTATGCATGCAGGTTACAGGTTGGTATTAAGTGTATTTGTCTATCCTCCTCCATCTTAGTTTCCAATACATGGTCTCTTGCTGAACATGAAGCTGACAGATTCTGCAAGACTAGTACTGGTGAGCTCCAGGGACCTCCCTCTCTCTACCTTCCCAGCCCTAGGATTACAGGCCTATACCAAGGCATCTGACTTTTATGTGGGTTCTGGGATCTGAATGTCAAGTTCTTATTCTCATTTGCATAGAAAGAATTTTAACAACTGAACCATCTCCCCAGCCCCTGGTTCATTTGTCATATTAAGTAAAATTCATCAACTGAAACAAAACTTGTAAAAGTGAAATCATTGTATTTCTTGTTTAACTGTATATTCTACTGATATTCTAATCATGTGGCTTAACATGGGTTAGCTAGAATTCAATGACAAAGATAAGAGACATGTAGCAAACTCATACAGTAACTATCCTTCAGAATGTAAATTCCACACAGACCATAATTAGTTAAATGTGCCAGCTGTGATATTTTGTCTGCAGTTATTAACCAAATTTAGTTTGCAGCATGAAAAAATGATCATATGTTCCTTTACCATATTAGATGTTTAATATAATTTAAAATAAACTAATTGGGACTGTGAATGCAGGGAACTACAGGCAGATTATTAAGGATGATTAAAGACAAGTTGCAAAAGGACATCTGTTGTAAAAACTATAAAAACCCATTAAGAAAATAAAGAAATTATGTGACTAAATCTCACATATCCACTCAGAGCAAAAGCTACGTCATCTATGCAAACTTAAAGTCTTCAATTAACTACTTTTTGAATTTTGTATCTTGTGAACTTCCCTTTGAAAACTATGGGTAAAATATATTACTCATCTAAACTATAATCTAAAACACAGGAAAAATGTTTCTGTTTCATTTAAAATATGAGTTATATAAAAATAATTGATAAAACCCACTCACCCTCGTTTGTAGGGTTAGTGTACCTCAAGTGCAAACCTAACTAAATCTGTTAAAATGGTAGATAAGAGAAACAGTTACCTTAAAATACCATATTTTCACTTTAGGGCTGTTAACTTTTAAAATGAACAATATTTTCCACATAATTGTCATTTAAAAAAACATGAAAAATACATTTAAAAATAATAGTTGAACAGGTGGCAGACATAATCATGAAGACATGGATTTTAATCTCCACCACCCAGATAAAAAGCCAAGAATGTCAGTGGAACCCCAGTGGTGGGGAGTGAGAGAAAGATGGATTCCCAGAACCTACCAGGCAGCTTCTGGATCAGTAAAAATCCTTGTCTCAAGGTGATAATCCAGTGAATAGACACTTGATGTCTGGCCTTAACATGATTGTGCCAGTGCTCAGTCATACTCTCATGTGTATGCACCTGACCACACTCAAGCACAAATACATAGAGAAGATAAAACATTGCGCAATGTTCAGTTTTGTTTTTTTTAATAGGTATATGCAAGCTACTTCCTAATTAAAACATTTACTTACTCACAAAAAGATAGAAATGGAAAAGAGCTATAATGACAAAAACTTCCTCAAGTAATTGGTAAATATCAATTAACTTAAAATATTCAGGGAATTAAATGAAAATTAAAACAACATATACCAAAATTTATGAGACCAAATGAAGCCAATCTTTAAAGGATGGCTTATAGCACTAAGTACTTGCATAAAAAATGGAGAAAACTTATATTAATTACTTAATGATGCATCTGAACAAAATGAACAAATAATACCTAAAAAGAGAAGATTGGAAAAGAAAATCAAAATTAAAGCTGAAATTAATGAGATCCTTCTTTGAAAATATTAACAAGATTGACAAATTTTAAGGCTAATTAACCAAAAGAAAGAGAACATCTAACTTAAGAAAATTAGAGATGAAAGGAAGACATAATAAGAGACTATGAGGAATTTCATAGAATCATAAAAATATCCTTTAAAAATCTATATTCTGAGTATGGAGAGATGACTCAGGGATTAAAAGCACTTATTGTCTGTCCAGTAGACCCAGGGTCAATTTCCAGCAATTATGTAGTGCTTACAACTGTCTATAATTTAATTTCCAGGGTATCCAACACCCAATTTTAGCCTCCAAGAACACCAAGTCACATGTGGTAAACAGACACATATATACATAAAACACCCATACACAAAAACTAAATACATTTTTAAAAGAAAAACTTTTATATTCCCCTAATCTGGAAAGTCTAACATAAATGGATAAATGTCTAGATGTATAGGTTCTACTAAAGTTAAATCTAGATGGAATACATAATTTATGTTGACCTGTAACATCTAGGGAGTTAGAAACAGTAATTAAATTCACCATACTGGAAAAACACTAGGCCAGACTCATTCAGCACAGAAATCTACCATATTGTCAAAGAAGAAATAACAACAATACTCCTCAAATTATTCCAGAAAATAAATTAACATTTCTAAATGATTTCTACAAAGCCAATATTACTGATAACAAAACTAGTAAAAGATTCACAAACTAAAGAAAATTATAGGCCAATATATCTGACGGAAATTAGTGCAAAAGTTCTCAATAAAATGCTTGCAAACAAAATCAAAGAATTAAACAAAAACATCACTCACAAACATCAAATTGGCTTTATTCTAGAGGCACAGGAATGGTTCGGTATATGAAAATTAGTATATGTAATCCATAATATAAGAGGCTCAAAGAGAGAAACCCTGTGATCATCTCACTATATGCACAAAATTCATTCACAAAATCCAATATTCCTTCATGGTAAAATTAGAGAATCTAAAAATACAGAGAACGTAAAATAATAAACACAATGTAAAGCAAGCCTACAGCTCACACCTTACTAAATGCAAACATAATTGAAAAACATCCACTAAAATAAAAAATTAGAACAAGGCTATCCACTCTCTACTCTCTTTAATATAGTAGTTGAATCCCAGACAGAGCCAAGAAAATAATAATGAAGACAAAAATAGAAAAGGAGGAAGAGAGTCATTTGCAGATTATACGAATCTATGCACAAAAGACATGAAGAACTCCATCAGAGATCTCCTACAGATAATAACATATTCAGCAAAGTAGTAGAATACAAAATTAACACACAAAAATTACTTGCCTTCCTATATTGTACACAGAGAAGAAGCATGCAGATAAAGAAACTAGAGAAACAATAAGACTTAACCTTAAAGATGAAATAAACCTAACCAAGAAAGTGCAATCCTTGAAGAATGAAAGTGTTAAGACACTAAAAGAAGAAATTATAAAGAATACCAAAATTTCCAATATTCATGAATTGTCAGAATTAATATTGTGAAAATGGCCATCCTACCAAAAGCAATCTACACATTCAATGAAATCCACAATAAGCTTCCAATACAAGTCTTCAGAGAAATAAATCAAAAACCTGTAAATTTCATATGAAAATAAGAAATAACCAAAGTACCCAAAGCCATCACGTTCAATTAAAACAATTTTAATAGGTGTATCACCATCCATTTTAAGATTTAGTACAAAGCTATAGTGATAAAAACAGCACGGTACTGGCATAAAAATGGACTCACTGATCCACGAATAGAATTGAGTACTCATATAGAAGGCCATCCTCCTACATCAGCCTAATTTATTTTACAATGAGGCCATCAATTCATATTGAAGCAAAAAGACATCATCTTCAACAATTGTTGCCAGTCAAACTGGATAGCTACATGTACAAAAATAAAATATGAACCTAATCCTCTTATTCTGAACAAAATCAACTCTGAACAGATCAAGGACTTGTGTATAAGAACTGATTCTATGAATTGATAAAGGAGAAAGTAAGGAATACACTTGAAACTCAAGTAGCATTATACTGATAATATACCATATCAAAGAAGTTTAATTCTGTAGATGAAAGCATAGTTAGACAATGTGAAATATTTTAACAAAGTACAAAATATACAATGTCATAAGCTGGGAATATAATTCAGTGGCTGAATGCTTTAGGGGAGAGCATTAGGTATCAAAAGAGTCATTGAAAAAGAATATATAGAATCATATTTTAAGAGAAACTGTGAATTGGAAGTAATTTCTAGCATTATAAATTATTAATGGTAGGTCAAAACAAGGTTGTCCAATGGTATAATCAGCATCCAGTCTCCATCTGGTGTTCTAACCATTGCACTAAGATGGGAAGGAAAACATGCAAATATCTGGGAGAAAAAAAAACAAAATTATGCTAACTTTTATTCCAAACTAGTTACATATAAAATAATTGAGTCATTTAAATTCATCTTGAAGCATTTAAAAAGTAAACATGCTGCTTAAAATTCTCCCTATAATAATAATTACTTTGTGCTATTCTACAATAATTACCTTAAAATATTATGGAAAATATTCCATCACCAATAACAGTCTACATAAAATGTACAAATTATAAGAAGTTGCTATAACTACATTAAATATAATATATTATTGAGAATAGTTAAATAATATCATGTATTCCTATATCATGTTCTAAAGGAAGACAATACTGGTCACAAGTAGATCTCAAGAGTTAACTGTAAAGGAATTTTGATCCAGCAACATGGCTGCTCCACTCACCCCCAAAGACCATCTAGGTCTGTATGATCTGACTGGAATGCTAACACACCCTTAATACACCTTAATCCTTCTGGCTGGAATCCTTCAGTACACATCTTTAATTCCAAGCAATGATGTCTAATTGAGAGATAAACAGAGTGATGAAGCAGAGAATTTGACAGAATGGGTCAGAGCTAGAATATACTCTCAGGAGAAAAGTTATTTAAGAGCAGTGCTGGGAAAGAGAGTTCCATTCCTCAGTAAGTTAGGAGTTGAGTCAGTTGGGATTCAGTTCAGTTCAGAGTAGTTGAGTTTGAAGCAGTTGAGTGAGTTCAGAGGAGTTGAGTTCTTTTGTTAGTTCCTGCTGAGGCAGTTGAGGCCAGAGATTAAGAAGGAGCAAGGAGATTAGAACAAATTGCCATAATTAGTTTGAAGTCAAGGAGTACAATTTAGTGAGAAGCTGAGAGAAGCCAGATTAAATCAATCAGCTTGGAGAGGAGTTTCAGCCAGAACAGCTTTAGCTGAATCACCCAGTCAAAGTTCAGAAAGAACTAGAAAGGGTGAGCTTATTGAGCAGAAGTCTTGGAGTCTAAAACATTCTAGGCCTATGTTAGCTGTAGGAGGCTGGAAACTAAAGCATTCAAGATTCAGGTTTGTAGAAGATCAAAATGTAGGGAGGCTAGAAGCTTCTAAGCCTTGGAATAAAACCAAGAAAGAAACAGTCTGGGCTCAGCCCACACCATGTCCTTACACAGGTTGAGTATGGCTCTCATCTCATCCCTTCAAGTGACAAATAAAAGTACTTTTACAGTTAGCCTATTACTAAGAAAAGCATAAATTCATTTTGGGGTGAAATTTTACAAAATGCGGTTAACTACAAGTAAAAAGCCAAGGAAGATTTGAAATATACATTAATGGTATCAATATCCCTGATAAACAGTAAAATATATTGTACAGAAGAGATATTAGAATACTCCTGCACACACAAAAAAAAAATCTGATCAGTATGAATTCAAAAGCCTCATCAAAAAATGTACTAAAGTTTTAAACAATTATAGTGGCATTTCAAGAAAGAAAAATAAAACTGATAATTTTTTAATAAATAACCTTAGATGCTGGTTATCTAAAATTTTAAAAGGCTAGATATCAGTCTAATAACTTACAATATACAGTGAAAGAGAATTAACATTTTAAAACATTTAAATAATAATAAAACTGTAAGGAAAACCCTAAAATACTCCTAAAAGCATATATTTTTTTTTATCGAGTTTAAGACTAATTTCATAGTTTACAAGCCAAAGTGCAAGCAGTGCATAACAATGATAAATCTATCAGGTATGCATTAAAAGTGTTTATTAACCTACACTCTCAGACAATGGTGGTAAGAGAAAACCTTCTTTATTACTAGGACTAGAAACATATTTAGTAGCCAGTTCTCAAAGGTGGAATTGATGTATATACCAGCTGGGGAGAATTAAATAGGAGAGGAGTGAAACTATTAGGTGGTGTTAGGAGCAAGATGAAAGCTGTGGCTGCCTCATTGGGTCATTGAAAAAACTGCATTCTTCCAGCTGGACACAGCTTCTGATGCATGGATCTGATACCGGTTTGTGCACAAAAGTGCATTCATACCTACTTGACTTTCTGTCTACAACTAAGAACAGAAGACTTCCTACCCACCTCTTAGATTGAACTTATGGCAGCCAGGTTTCATAAGAAATATATGTGTGTGTGTTGTATGTGTGTGAATGTACTGGTATGTACATATGAATATGTGTGTGCATATGTGTGGGTGTGCTTGTATATGCATGTGTGTGTTTATGTCTGTGTTTGTGAGTGAGTATGTGTGTGATGACCTGATTTTATTATGGAATAATTCTAATAAGTGCAGAAATATAATCTTTGAAATATGGCTCTCATTAAATTATAAATTTAATTCATTGTACTATAATAGTTGCATCATTTGACTTTCAAATTGAGGCGTGCAGAGTCCAAATAATTTAAAGGAGATTCCAGGAATCCAGGCAATTCCAGGAGAATCCAAAGAAGATTAAAAAAAAACCTACTGAAGGTAGTGTTTTGGAAGTTCAGTCTTTTTGTCACAGACTTTCCCATGGAACTGTTGATACCTGTTCGTAGTGATTACATATCAGGATAAAATAGAGAGGAGAAGACTACAGGGTGTTTCCTCCTAATTTGTTTAAGCTGGTGTAAGACACATAATATCAAATATAAAAATGAATTAGAGAAGTCAATTTTTGTAATACATTCCAGACAAAATGTGTTGATATACTCAGTCTAAAACTGATTCATACATAACCATAAGAAACAGAGGAATACCCCAGAAAAAAAATAGGCATGGGTAAGCTACTTTAAAAAGAGTAAACCCAATTGCTTCTTTAGTATAAAAATACTTGCAAGCCCATTTTAAATGAAAAAAGTGACAAAAATAGATAAATTTTACTACCGATAATGATAAGGAAGAAAATAATAAGATCCACTTTGCTGAATGTATAAGAAACTAAAATAACTCTGAAGAGTAATTTGATAATATCTATTAAGAATCTTAAAGGCAGAAATTACACATCTAAGAATTTTTCTAAGGAAGTAATTGAATTGTTTTTGTCACCTTTGTTATATACAAAGGAAGGCATGTTATCATCGAGATCCTGATGATTTATTGTTTTTTCCAGAATTAAAAGCTATTTAGTATTATAAAGACCCTGTCCTCACAGTACACTAAAATCCACTAAAGTCCTATTCTTATCCTCAAAAGATACTAATGACTCAAAAGCTCTAATCACAAGAACAAAGTGAGGAACAGAATAAAAGAGGCAGACGGGAACAAAGCAAGTCCTATTTGTGCACCTGCAGGAATGGATTCTCTGGAACACTAAAAATCTGTAAGCAGAAACAAGGACACCTGGGTACTAACCCACTTCCTTTCCCTGAGTGAGATGAGTAAAGACTTGCAAATGCCAAACTATGCGCAGAAGTACCCAATATTTGTGTTTAGCCCCTTAAACAGAAGTGTACAAGTTGTTAATGCTAAGCTCCTCCAGAAAGCTAAAACAAGCTCTGAGTACCAAGGACTTATGGTTCAGCACAAACAGAACACTTCCAACATGAAGTACCACTCAACTTGGTACAAGCAGCATAACCACTAAGGTGATCTTAAGTTAGAACCTAGAAATCATTCAACAAAATACACTATATATTAAATGAACTTAGAACAAGTATGTGTGTACAAGTATCTTGCCAGTAATTGGAAAAATGCAACATGTTTGCAACTGTTCACCTACTGAAATTCTAGCTTATTTTAAGTTTCTTAAGCTTAAATTTGTAAACATAATCCTCAAACACAGGGATCAAAAATGCCCTGAAATTTGTAAACATAACCTGCTGAACCAAGCAAAAGCACTTACGTTTCTTACACTTGATATATTCAGACTATCCCGTAATTTGGGCAAGGTCATTCATTAATTATGTGTGTCAATGTTATGAGTCTATAATTGCAATCTGGATATTTGTGCATTCCTCTCATTATATATTGAGTCTGCTTTAAATATTTCTAACCTTTGCTACTATTTATCCTCTATGTGTACATGATGCCAGAATATCTTAATAGAAACAGAAAAGTGCAGTCAGTCACTACACTGACTAGCTATTCTATATGAAGCCAAGTATGCTTAGGTTTCTAAGCACTCAAAGATTCATCTCATTTGAAAATACTGTAGTCAATATGGTTGGCATTACACCAATGTTGTCAAGTTTCATAGACATTCAAAATCATTTCCTAAATAAATATTAATTTTAGTCATTCTCATTTCCCTCTAATAATTCTCACAGTGTACTAAACTTAACACTTAGACAAAATATTAAATAGTATATAATGTTCCTCTCCATTCCAATGACAAATGAAAACATCCAGATAGAGTCACCTATTTCAAAAGCCCACTAATTAATTTTTTCACTCATCAGGAAACATTCATTGAACACTACTTAGCTAAGCCCTGCATGAAGCCCTGAGAATATAAAGTCAAATAAGTCATGACTCCCGCCCTCAAAAAAATTATAGTCTAGGGTGGGAGTAGAGAAGAAAATTAGCAATTTAATTGCAGTACAATATGTGCTACCAACTGATTAGGGGCTATGCAGGTGGAGCACAGAAATCAGATCAACACTAATGAGGATGGTCTCATGTCAGTGAAAGCTTGCTGGAAGTGACCCTTGAACAGGGTTTTTTAAATGATGCAGAAAAAACAGCATTGCATACAGGAGCAGAGATTCTCAAGAAGAAGGAATAACACAAGTCACAGCAATGGTACATATAGAATAATCAATTTATAAGATGACAAGTCCACAGGAGCTGGAGGCAAGGGCAATCAGGTGAAAAAGAGAAAATAGGAATCTTTGGGGAAAGTGACATGGCAAGCAATTCTGTGATTTTACATAGGAAGAAAATATGATGATATGAACATTGGCTGTCTGGATGGAGGACACGAAGGAAGAAAATTCAAGAATGGAAAATAGAATTTGACCTCCATAATCCAAGTAAAAAATGTTAATAGTTTCAGCTCAAGTAGAAGCATTCCAGAATAGGGCAGTGAATTGGGGTTTATTTCAGTATTAATGAAATGCTGTCAGTAGGGATAGGAATCAAAGAGTCTCTGAGTTCTTAACTAGAAGACAAGGTGCTTGATTTCACTTACTGAGATGAGAAATTCAAGAAAATTAATAGTTAAGGAAAGACGTTATAAATTTAATTTTGCACTTTTGTTAACCATCCAAATGGAAAATGGCAGGACACAGTTGAATAAATATACCATCTAGTTCATATGCATGATGATCATCTGTTGTAGGAGAGTGTCATGACAGTTTTTGTGAACTTGACACAACCTAGAATCACCTAGGAAAATAGATTCTCAAACTGGGGAATTGTCCAGGTCAGAGAGTCAATAAACCATGTCTGTAAGAGATTGTCATTGTTGAGATTGATATGTGAGGTCCCGTCCTACTGTGATTGGCACAACTGCCAGCTAAGTGGGCCTTGGCTATATAAGAAGGCTTTTATGGGACACTGAGTGGGCTGGAAACCAGCATTCCTCTATGGTTTCTGCTCTAGGTCCCTGCCTTCAAAGTCTGGTCTTGTGCTCCTGCCCTAATTTCTCTCAATGATGGTTTATAACCTGAAAGTGTACGATGAAATACTCAAACCCCCCCTGCCAGTTTGCTTTTGCTCATGGCCTTCATCACAGCAACAGGAAACAAACTAAAACAGATGGAGAGCTGAAAATATGAGCGGAATCAAGCTCATCAGGGAGGGATACGAGGGAGGAAGGAAGCACAGGACATAGGACCCTGGGAAACACTTATAAAAACTTAATAGCTGGAGGAGACAGAAAGGGCTCATGACCACCGTCATACAAAGCAGTCGGTAATGAGTTGAAAGAAACTGAAATGTCTCAGATACTTCAGTATGATCGCATGGTGAGCAAGAAAGTACTCGGTCCTTATCAATGTACAGATCAAACAGAAATGTGCAAGTCAGATCTGAGGAAATGCTAGTATTGGAGGGAGGAGGAGAGGAACGAGATTCTTGCAGGAAGTATGGAGTAAAGGGCTGTGGAGGTAAAGCATAGACCAGTATCTCTAAATATGTATTACAGAAATAAAATTACAGAAATAAAAGCATGTTATTTAGTAACCATCGTTTTATGTGGATGATTAGCAAGTCTAATTCTTCTGTGAGACACATTTTGGTAACATTTACAGATAGAAAAGAATCTTGGGAATGCCTTTAAAGCAAGAGCAAAACATTTTCCCAAGCATAATTGACAATCGTAAGTATAAATACATAAAACAAAAGTCATATTTTGTTCATTGAATTTTATATATTTTTTTTAAAGCATGGTATATGCTTAATCACCTAATATTTCAGTAATACTGGTGTCACAGGTTAATTTGTCCCTAGAGATTTCAGTCATGGCTCTCAACTTTTCTTAGAAAACCTTCCCTCACTATCGTTCTTGATCTTTGATATCTGACCATGACCCCTGTAAAAAAAAATATCTGCTCATGACACCGTATTAGTTACAAGTCTAATTTCATATAAGCCATAAATTATTAATTATTGTGACGATCACAAATACAGCATTGATCACCTATAGCACCATTTCAGTTTGCATGCTTCTTGCATAAAAAAAAAAAAAATGCCATTCAGTCTCAAGGATACTGAAAACAACCAGTCAACATACTGCTTACCTCACTCTAAAAAGCAAAGATACTTCACAAGGTGGGGGTTGTTATCAATCACCAGAGATGAGTCATTGCACTGATCAATATGCCACAAGCTAACATAACCTCCAGTTATTAACGTGGGGTCTGTTTTGATTCACCAAGATATAACTCCTATCAAGACAAGTTGAATTAGAGCTTTCAAAAAGATCAATGCCATCTTTAAATATACTGAATAAAACCCAGGTACTTTATACAAAATATAAAAACAAATTTCTTCTTGCATTCAGCATTTACTGCTAAACAGGAAACTGTGCTTAATCACTGGCCCCAAAAGTGTTTCTGAACTCATAAACTAATATTCAAGTCTGCTCTTCTTCTCTACCCCTCAACAAGTCCCTTACAATCCTTTAGTCCTACAGGTGTGGAGGGAAAATGCTATTATTTCTTACTCGACCTAAACAATTCTTGATTCAAACGCTTGTAAAAGCCTGCTCAAAGATTCTTCTAGCATATATGTTGGTTTGTTTTTCTCACTAGAGTCTGGTATTAAAACCTCACCTTTTTAACATGATAATAATTTAAAAACAAACAAACAGCACTGAATAATAAACTATCACCAGCAGACAAACTCAGATTACTAGCTTCCTTCAGGAGCCAGAAAGGACCTTAATGATATCAGACATAGAGGCTTGGCTTAGCATGTATATGGTCCTGTGCTGCCCTGTGTTCAGTCCTAGATTCAGTAGCTACCATATAAGCAAATAAATGGCAAAATAACAAATAAATGGCAAAATAACACACACACACACACACACACACACACCAATGCCTTCTGTCATTAAAATGCATTAGGTGTTAATCACCTAATTGACCAAAATTATATTCTCATCTCCAAAACTGACTTTGTGCTGAAAATAAATCGAGCATAGAACTTAGGAAGTATTGATAAAAAACAAGTAACCATACTTAATTCATAATGAATATAGTAATTAGTGAGTTGTTATTATAATCATTATTTATAGACTAGATCATCACATTCTTGCAAGTTTCTAAATTTACAAATACAGACATCTAAGAGGACATTTCTACTTAAGTTCATCTATTAAGCCTGATGTTTACACATCCAAAGTCCCAGCATTTGGGATGCTTTGGCAAAGGGACAAGTTTCTAGTCATCTTAGGGTACATAGGAAGATTTTTGTCTCTAAAGAAATAAACAAATATAAAAGCAAAGCCATATTCATATTTAAAGTGTTCCATTTGTATATTTTGATATAATTTACATTTAATTTTTTTCATTAAATTTTTGATTCACTGAGCCATTTTGCATGGACCTGAGCAATTTCAGAAACCACTCCCTCTGCTTTTTATATGTAGATCTTAGGGCAGAACTAGTCATATCTTAGATCTGAACCCACGTGCAATATGACAATCTACTTTTTTATTTACTGAAACTTTTCTTTGAAAAACTATCATTTTATTAAGATCTCTCCAGACCCTTCTTCCCTATCACTATAGGAATATACACATGCACTTAAACACCATACACCATTCACCATACACACACACACACACACACACACACACACACACACACACACACACTTGAACACAAAGAGAGAGGGGGAGAAAGACAGACAGACAGACAGACATATAGAGAGACAGAGAGATAGAGACAGAGAAACAGACATAAAAGACATAGATACTTGTGATATTTAAATGGCTTAAAGAGCAAGTCTATCTAGTTGACTATGCTTCCTCACTAGCTCATGGACTCAGCTGTTCTTAACTGGTTTGTTTCGATTGGATGAACTTGGAAAGATTTCTGTTCTTTAAATGCACCAACATGGGAATGTTGGCCCCATAAATGAAAAGAGATCATTTTTAATGAGTCTGTGTTTATAAGCAGAGACTGAAGTTGAATAAGGTGTTCTCCTCTATTTAAAATAATATCCACTAAATGAGGATGTCTATGGGAATCAGTCTACTGAAATATGAACAATTCAAAAGCCCACTTTATTTTGCAACACAATTTTGCTCAGCATGTTTGATCTCTGCAGTGTTATAAAGTCTTGGTCCTACTTTAGTAAAATAGATCTTTGAATCATAGAAATAAACAATACAAATATCTGGATCCTAGCCAGTTGTGAGGTTCCAAACAGTCTTCCTAAACTTCCTGACATTTGGGTTCTTTGTTTATGAATTTGAATAACTTGTATATTTTTAATAACCTTCAAAGTCCCATGATTCTAGAAAAACATTTCTAAGCAGACTCCCTTGTAGGAAAATTTAAGTATATAATTGTATACAAGTACGTACCACAGGGTAACTAAGAGAGTTTGTTTGTGTTTGTGTTTTCAATTAGGTCAAATGGCCCTTGGGTGATTAGACTGCAAAATTAATGAGCTTATAAAATACAAGTATTGTATGAAATTTAGGAATGAACTTTGTTCTGTTCACATCCAAATAATCCAGAATTCAGTTTAATGAGGTTCAAACTAACACAGTTCTATTATAGTGTTGGAAGAATGCATATTGAATGTAAGTAGAATCCATGCCTTCTTTGTTCGATCCAATTTATTGTAGCTATTTTTATTATCACTTAACTACTAAAGCAATTCTCTGGCTTTATATTTTCTCTCATTTCTTGATATCTCTATCCACTACAGTATGTAGAGAAAATATTTTGTGTATTACATGGAAACATCACCTGTCAATTAAAAAGCCTATGGCCTATGGCTTAGGCAGAAAATAGAAATGGAACATACAGGAAGTAGAAAGGATTCTGGGATAGACCCAGGCAGGAGATCTGCCAAGGAAGATACGAGGAGACAGATGGATGGATGGTACCTGAGCACAGGTAGACAATCATGTGGCAGAATGTAGGTTGAAATAAATGGGTTATCTTCAGTTATAATAAAAAAAAAGAGCCTAGCTATATGCACAAGGCATTTGTAAATATATGTTGAGTTGAGTCTGACTCTTAGCTTGGGGGAGCATGGTGTTGGAAAGAAGAACCAGGCCTAACTTCAACAACATTATTTCTAGAGTTATATTGTATGTAATAAGGACAAAAGTTATGTAATTCTTATGAAGATTGAGGTGAATTTGACGAACAGCAAGTCTATCTACCTTGTCATGGTTTTGAATCTCGATGTATTGATGTTGTTTGCTTGTTTGATTAGTTTTAGTTTAGATTTGATTAGTTTGATATTTTGTGTGTGGTGTTTTGGTTTGTTTTGGGCTTTTTATAAGCATTCATTTGGGGGATAGAATGCACATGCTTCAGCAAGCACAGGAACAACAGAAGACAACTTGTGGGAATCCACTTGCTTTTCATGTAGGTTCGGTGATCTAACAGTGTCAGATTTGACACCAGGGGCCTTTTTCCACTGATATGTCTTGCTATCCATACTTGAGTTTTTAATACAGGTTGTTATAATATATCTCAGGCTGGTCTGCAGCTCATGATCCTTCTGCTATAGCCTCCTAAGCAGTAGAATCATGGGCATACACCACAATGTTTAGCTAACATTTGAATTCTTGAATAAAAATTCCAAAATTAGTACCGTATGTGCACTGTGTGTACATGCATTCTCAATACCCCCACACTGCTTCTAAACATGCTGTTTCCAATGCATGGAAATTAAGAAACAAGACCACCTGCTAAAACTAAAAATAACAGCCATTATGGCCACTGAAAGGAACACCTTTATGTCCAAGCATTAAATCTTCTGCTTGGAAGACATCACACAATAGCTTCACTTAATTTGAAGATGAACACACATGTCTGCAAGGGTATTGAGTTATATAAGTGTCAATTTCTGGCCTTGTTTACCCTCAGAACAGAACACTTCTTTTCTCTTTCAACTTTATTCTTGAATTTTGAAGAATTGCAATTTTGTCAGGAAAACCTTTTTAAGATAAGTTTGTAGCATGATGTCAAAAAAACCACAAAGGCTTTGAGAGACACAATAAATAGGCTCTGAGATCCCAGCTTTGCATATGTGAAATTGTAAAACTACAGGCAAGTTATTCGATTTCCCAAGCTTTGGCTCCCTTAATTATAAATGACAGTAATAGGAGACATAGGCACACAGATGCAGGAAAAGAACAATGTTATGTTTAACAGCACCTCCAAGTCCTAACCCCGCCACCTACTTCTCTACAATTAAGTTTGTAATCCATAAAACAGGGCTTCAGAGAGTACAAGCCTCTGGGATAGGAATAGATTAAGAGAGACAACACATGCATTATTACTAGGGGACTGGTGCTATAATTAAATCAAGCTTTGGAAACTGAACTAGGCCAGTGAAGGATTTTTAAATTCTATTGCCTCTGTTCTTTATAACTTCCCATCCAGGTGAAGCTGCAGGAAAATGACTCACACTGGCCATGCTCCACCGTGAGCATCCAGGATTGGACAGATGAATATAGTAGGGAGAGAAGGCAGCTTGAAGTTGCAGTTTATAACTTTAAGGCTCCTCTCAAATTCGGATCTGCTTCCTAGGTTTGGGAGCATTTCAATGATTAATCAATGTTAATTATCCTATCCTACCCTTATCACACAGGCCATTACTTACAAGTCCAGTCTTCAAAGCTCATTGTGCTCAATTATTCAGCACCCAGATTCTGGCCATCTTCAGACTACGCCTCACAAAGTCTATCCATAGGCAGGGGTATCTACCTTACTCCAAAATAACTAGCCAAATTCCACTGCTTCTCCAAGTTCCTGAGGCAGAACGCATGACTGCAGTGACTGGATTCCTAATAATTGCAAGTACGTCTACCCCTCAGTCACTAAATGAATCTGATATGCTTGTACATCTACCTTTAATTTGGCTGTATTTCTACGAGACTTAAAGTTTCTTAAGAAACATAATCTAACATGTCTTTGCTTTTTGCACACAAGTTGGTTTGCTATATTTCATATAATATGTACTCAATATAGATATATCTGTCCTTAAGGTCGCCATTGCTGTGGATGGAGCCCAAAGAAAACCTTAATCACTTGATAAGTGCCAAACGGATTTTAACTCAGTGTGTGATATGTAGCTGATGAACAGGTAATCAGATAATAAAGTCTTTCATCTTTAAAAACCAGGATATCACAAAACAGAGTCTGGAATATGCAGTCAGAAGACATTACTCGATGCTAATGAAAGGATATATATAAGTAATTATTAGATTAAAATATCACTTTTAATATTATGAATATAGTTGTGCTACAATAGAGAGACAATAGAATTCTGCCATTTTTAAATTCTTCAAGACATAAATCCTAATAGCACACTATCAGAAATTAGTGTTGATACATGTGCTATTAAAATGATCCACTCGCGTTATGTTTTACATTGGTCCTTTTGGAAACTTATTTAAAATGTACTGTTCAGTAGTGTCATGGACATAAAAATAAAAAGAAAAGAAATGTACATATGGGTGGAAATGCAGCCACAGATGAATGTCACTACTTTGATTTTGTTTCCTTAAGGAAATTAGGCCAAATGAGTGCATTTTACCATTTACAAATGAGACAATTGTTGAGATTAGCCATATACTTTCTATTACTCCAGTTATTAAATAAATGTATAAAAACATAAACTACTTCCTTTTTCTCAAAAAATCATTCTTATTTACTATTATATTATTATCAAAACATATATCGTTTATAATCATTTTTAGTGAATTAGTACTTTAACTTTTCATCATTTTTAGATTCTAATGCAAATAGAAAACTGATCCTTAAAAAGACACTAAAGCTTTCTCAGTGTTTAATAGGTTTAAGAACTTCATTATTTTTAATTTATGAGCATGAGGTATTTGCCTACATGTATCTATGTGCACCTTGTATATGCCTCATGCATGTGGAGGCCAGATCCCTTGGAACTGAGGTTACAGATGTTTTTGAGCTGCCATGTAGATGCTAGAAACTGAACCTGAGGGCTCCATTAGGGCACTGAGTACTCTCTACCACTGAGTCATCACCTGGGACCCTATTCAACAATTTTTGCATAATTTAATAGGAAGGAAACAAATGTTCTGATGGTGTTTTCTCCTATTGAATTCCTTGTGTATACAGATGCAATGATCTATGTGTCATTCATTCAACAATTATTCTTAGCCCTGGTTATAGGCTAGATACAGTGAGATAACCAAACTTATAAAATACAGGTCCTACCACAGAAGTATTTATTTCATCCATAAGTCATGCATATTTACACATTTATTCCCATTTTTCTATGAGTGAGTCCAGGCATCTCCTAAATACTTTTAACTGAATGATCTAGAGAGAACTCTAATGGTCAAAAGTTTGAAGTCATTCACTCAATTTCACAAGTTCAATTAAAGGTAATTATACCCTTTATGTTTTAGGTAGATTTTCCAAACATCAATAGTACACATAAGATATGAAAACCTTTTTCTTTGAAATGATTAATCATAACTGTGAATCTGCATTATCTTTCACTGTATTCAATCACACTGCAGACTCTGTAAACCTAATCTCATTGAATCATGAGTATTGAATTTTCCTTGTGCTTTAAATTTATTTTAAGATTGCTTCTCATACACTGAGTTTCTCTCATTTTCACATTTAAAAATGACTCAGACTGAACTGGAGGGCATTGTGCATCCTACATAATGCTTCCTTTCCTAAATCAAAAGCAGCTCTTATACAGATGAATCATAACAATTTTATATCTTCTATAACTTCTCTATTGATTTGGACATATTAATTTGCTCAAAAAGAGTGAAGGAAGTGTAGCTTATTAGAATGGAAATCACCTTTACTACAAAACACTATATTCAATATTTCAATATAATAATTTGAAAATAACTCTTTAAAATTACATGTTTGTGCTTGCATGTACACACCTTTCATGACACACATGTGAGAGTCAGAGGATAACATGAAGAAGTCACTTCTCTCCTTCCAACATGGGCTCAGGTTATCAGCCTTGGAAGAAAATAGCTTAACTCACTGAGTTGTCTCATGAGCTAGAAATACACTATCACTATTTTTAAATTCACTGAGGGATAATATAAAAAGAACTGACACATATTATAAGATGTCATATTTCTTGTGAATTAGGAAAAATGACAGCAAAACTTCAATATACACCCATGCCCATGGAAATATTTCTGCTATATCATAATATTAATATTTCTGAAACTATATTAATAAATTACATGATCTCTGAATATTCTTTAATATTATAAATCTTCTATAATGGAGGGCCAAGGAAATACTGTTGTCTGAAATAACTAAATGAAAATTTCTGATTTAGATATTGTTATTTGAGTCATTGATATCACCATAAGAAATGTGTCCTGAGTTAAAATTTTTGTAGTTGATGATAAAAAAAAAAAAAAAAACCTAGATTTAACATTGTAATTCCTAAATTTAGGTAATAATCATGAACAATCTTGAGAATTACCTTACGTACAAGGAATTCATTTTCAAATTTATATGTATTTTTCAGTGACAGAGCATAAAGAACTTAGAACACAGTAAACCCTAAAGTACTTTGCAGTTAGGATTTACACCCAACTTTGCTTGAGGAATTGATTTAAATACAGACATTATCTTCCAATTGGAATGCACTTTATTGGTTTTAGACAGTACATCAGACAGATTCACTCACCATACAGTGTCTTCACCATCTTCCCAACCTCTTCACTATTTTCTGTGGAGTTCGTTTTCAGATGGATTACATATAAAGTCTCCCTTCAAATTTCTTTAGAAAGGCTTCGCTACAGGAGGACAGTGCTATGCATGGATGCTATTGTTTTCTTTTATGTGTGTGTGAGTGAGTGTGTGTCTATGTGTGTCTGTGTAACAGGCACATGACCACATGGGTTGATTCTCTTTCTACCATTTGTTCTAGAATGGTAGAAAGAGAAACTGAATTTGATTCTCAGGTCATGACACAAATACTTTTACTCCAAGCACATGACCACATGGTTGATTCTCTTTCTACCATTTGTTCTAGAAT